>DWON01002866.1:0-19424 GCA_018251015.1 Phocides pigmalion okeechobee
ACGCTTTTATCATAACAATCACCGCATTATAGAATAAAATTATTTTAGAAAAAACTAAGTTTGTTTTATGAAATATGATGAACTCACGGCGTGATAAACATTTAGTAATAACTAAATGTCTAATAACGTCACGAATTCAGATTCAGCTTTCCATAGTATTTCCGGAAAACTACTTATAGATTTCCAACTCTGTAATTTTAGGGCCACGTAGAATTTTTCGAAAGTTTAATCATTTCGGGAATCACATATAACTAGTGACCGCCTAAAAAATATAAGAAATACGTATATAAATTACGCCACGAATTGAGAACTTATCACCTATAAAAATCTCTTAATAATTATTGGATGATATAAATATTGAAAATAAAATTTTGTCATTTATAAAGTAAAAGATTTGTTTAAGCTTATTATGTATATCATACTGATCTTTGCGTTACTCAAATTTATGGATATCAAAATTATTACCGTGGCTTGCTTTGTAGCAATAGCTACAAAAACTATATTATATTTATGTTATACCTATTGTGTATATCCAATGATATTTACTGACTTTAATAAATAATAAATAAATACAAATCTAACATGGAATATTCTAAAACGAATTCTTATAAAAGTTTAACATATACAGTCTAAAAGGAGACCTGCAATATGGTGCCACGAACGCTGGCAACGTTCCCGCACGGCATAGCAGTTGCAATTCTCTAACATGTGCCAGTGAACCAACAGATTTTTTTTACACCAGTACTTCTCTCTCATGTATTCTCTAACATGTGCCAGTGAACCAACAGATTTTTTACACCAGTACACACCTATATTACATATTAATTTTCGTGACCTGGACTATAACAAGTTGGAGATAAACATTTCCTTTAAACTGTACATACACTTCAAACAACATAAATCCCATAAAACGCTGTTATATTTACATTATTTTAATACATAATTACAATCTCTCTTCCTTAATACGACTATAAGTAGTTTACATACATTAACACTTATAATAATATTCCTCAAGGCGGTGCGATACCGCTATTTAGCTGAAGTTGCCAGCGAACGCGTTATTATATTTTCTTTCTCAATAGCATCATTTATTTCCCCAACAATGGCGAACATGACATTTGAGGTAATTTATGTCTCAGTACATTAATTTCAACTAAAGTGAATGTAATAATATGGAGCGTATTAATGCGGCGCTGTCTACGTGTGAAATTTTTGTTTGGCATAAATTACGCTGCGAATGATATTCTGAGATAATTCGATAAGGAAAATATATTATACGCATTATTTATACGCATCAAAAGAATCTGGTAACTGAGATATTGTGATATATTCACTTTAAACCTACCAAACTTAAAGTTAGGGTTTAAAAAAGCATCTAATAAATACCGTTATCGCTTTGCCACGCAGTTTGTCAATTAATTTAAGAATAACAATGAACAAATTAAACTTATTAGTATAGAAGCCTAACTTAACTTTTCTATAGAGTGTCCGTGCCACTTGATGCCAAGGACGCCGGTTGCATTCCTGCGCCAAATATCGATCAAATCAAAGATTAAATCTCTTCACAAGAAAGAACCAGTCCTTCTATCATAAGTAGCATGACTCAATCGCGGGACTAATTGTTTAATTTTTTGTAGCACTCGGACCTCATGAATCAACTATTTATTGTAAATACATTAAAAACCAATACTATATACCATTTTAATAGCTTTGTACACAATAAAAACAAATGCTTAACTCGATAAAATCCCTAATGTAACCACGCTTACAATTCCAACAGTTCAAATATAAAATGCCCATACAGAGTGTGTTTAGATTAATATCACGCCAGTATTCAACAGATACGGAGGTTCGTTATAACCAAACGCAATCTATCCCGATAAGATAGGAGTAAATCTTACATGTCGAGTTGCCACCATTAGCGGAACGGGAAACAATGAGTCCAACGGGAATTAGTATGGACAGCCGCTGGCTAACCGTAAGCATGGAATATTTATATGGGAATTTACAACAACGATAAGCACAGTTAAACCAATAAATATTATGCAAATCGATAAATGTATAATGAGCTGTTTCTTTCAATTATTACACAAAAATACTAATTATATTTAAAATGTAAATCACCTTTCAATCCTCCTTTATATCGATGTAATCTATATCTATCGATACAAATAATACGGTCGATAAATAATAATAATATAATAAATACGGACGATATATGTGAAAAACTATTGTTATTAAGGGCCTTTAATAACGCAATAGAACCCAAAACAATATTTTTTAGAATTTTGCCTTTCTTTCTTTTGCTTTATCTGTGTGTTTGCGCGCATAAATCTCAAAAACGGCTTAATAAGGTTTCGATGCGTTTTTCAATTACATATTTACTGCAGTAAGCTTCATTTTAAAATTAGTGTTCGTCCTATTTCAATCGGTCTATACATAAAAAAAATATGTCAATTTAAAAGTTGCATGCATGAGTATATAACTTTTTGCTTTAAGAAAATTCGGAAGAACCAAAAACTTGTAGCCCATTTGAACGATGTCGCGGGCAGAAGCTAATGCTTAAAAATAATGTGCTCATACTGTGAACAGATACAAAAAATGTTTTATATTATATATTTTTTTTATGTGAGAATAGTAAGAAACGAGCATGCAATGCATATGACGTTGTCGCAGTCCATAAACACACACGTATAACCACAAATACGACTGAAATCCTGTCTGAGCTCGAACGTAGATACGTTAGTCCTGAGGACTAAGATGGTTGCCTCGCTTCAAAATGTAGCCGGCAACCGCACCTCTCTAACCGAAACACAAGTAATGCTTTACGGTTGAATATGAGGGCGGCGGTAGCTGTCCGGTCGAACTATAATTCTTGCACCTTTCGATAAATGTATGTATTTTCCGTTTTTATAAGTCAATGTTGGAATTGTCCACAACTGGAATGCGGCATGCGGTAGCATTGATGCTATACATATAATGTATATTTTATGACTACCGCTATTTAGATTAGTTTCCATGGAAAGCATCTGTAATCGATTTCACTTTGAACAATCTCACATTCATTTCAAAGCTAGTTACTGAACGTGGCAAATATATTTAACTAGCGACCCGGCCCAGCTTCGCTCGGGTAATAGTTTATATTTACATTATTTTGCCATTACCTAGTTGCAAAAACTAACAATAAGATACATCTATTTCGAACGACGATTGAATTACTATATTGAAATTAACTATTTAATTTCTCGCCCAATGTACAAAAAACTTAACTTATTATGCACCAAAACCTTCCTCAGGAATCAATCTAACTGTCAATTAAAACTGTGAGAAAATTCGTACAGTACTTTTTGATGTTACCGCGAACAGACAGACAGACGCGACGGGGGACTTTGTTTTATAATATTTAGAGAAGGTGATTATAGATTGGAGCTAATGAACCTACTTTACGATATAAGTAACTTATTTGCAAATGTTTATACTTAGAAGTCAAGATGTAGAAGAAAAAATTTTGTTTCGTCTTAGTGAAAACCGGCACAGGATTCTAATACTTGTAAGTATGTATGTTTGTCCGTTTAGTTCTAACATGGACACTAAATTAACGTTTGCGTGTTGCTCTCTGAATCTGTTTAACACCCTGACAAAGGGCCACTCAATTTAAATGTAAATACAGTAGCTACAACCTCCTTACTTACAGTTAACACAAACGTAGGAAAAACAGAGGTTCTATGTTTTATATAATTTTTGAAAATTCTTTTATGACTCAATATAGAGTGATAAAGGTAAATGAGAAATGAGGAAGGATTCTTTGTTTCAAATAAGGAGCTGATAAAAACACGATAAGTTATTGCATTCGTAAGATGTGGGAACATACGAGGCAAATTCGTTTTCTGAAGTGGTGGAAAGTCTGTTTGTAATTAAATACATTTTTTGTTGATAGAAAAGTAGAGAGCGAGTATGCAATTCACCATAAGGCTGAACTTTCAAGTTCTACGTAGTTATTTAAGAAGTAGTCTTAGAACGTAACGTGTATTAGTTATCAATATTTCTTCGCCTCATTCTATCGCATTACAACTTCATGGCGGGTTATAAGGAGGCCTCCTTAGTGGTACGACCCTGGTCGAACACCTGTTAAATGTTCTACCACCTACAAAATGTTCTGCCAACTGCAAAATGTTGTCCATAACGGCAGTGACTATCAGAGTCAGCACGTTTACATTTCTTCTGAAACAGACAATTTGAAAATCGAATAACAACATTCCTTTTTCAAATCTCAGATGTTGTTTTAAATTTGTAATTATTTTACTGTTTTCGTTTTTTTTTCTGTAAATGCTTCAACTTGTTGCAATGTAACTCTAAGCCAGTGTCTGTGGCTACTGCACGCAACTCACAAGATTTAGTACCTTGTAAGAACAAGACGTAGACAGGGTAAACATGGAACCAGATAAATGGACGAAGATGGATTACTTATGTATAAATTTCATGCTATTAGAATTACAAGTGTCATTTGTTTATTTTTTTTTGGGGGAAACTGAAGTAACTCTTGCCAACCGACTTCAAAAAGTAAAGGTTCGTATTTACTTATTTTATGTTTTATATTTTATACTTTATTTTTTGTTTTATACCATGCAGCTACCTCATGTATTAACCCAATTTAATTAATTAATTCTGTTATTTATTTATTTATTGCATCAACAGAATACACACTAACACAAAGAAAACAGAAAACAGAGTGTTATTCCAATTACAGAAGCAAATAACATTCGTAAACAAGAAAATACTCAAATACATTAATTTAGGTATACAAAATTAATTTAAATTATAATAAGAAAAATGATAAAAAAAATATGGTGTAAGAGGTTGAATATATAGTTAAATGTATAAATACCTGCGACGATATTAGTTTTAAATCAAAATGGTTTAAATTTCTTATTTATAACTAGCTGTACCCTGCGCGCATTGCTACGCCATCAACTAACATAAATTTGAACTAAAGATATTACAAAAATATTCCATTCATTTTGAGTCATTTTATTGATGTTGTTCATTTCGAAAAATAAATACCCTTTTGTTTTAATTCAAAGCAGCATGAACTGTCACGGAAATACATGCAATTCATTGAAATGGCAGTGGCGCCCTCTGTCAAAAAATTGGTCGTACCAACTCAGAAACCTTCCTGGGCTCATGCACAACAACTTTGCTAAAGATCATCGCATGATCAAACGCATAGTTTACGATTCTATAAAGGACATACAGACAAACATTATTTTTTATATATAAGAAGAAGACTACAGGTAAACATATTCAGTGTCAAAAAAAAGTAAAATAATATGAATATTCCAAAATAAACTTATTATTTTGTTTAATACAAAATATACATATACACACATTTCTTTAGTTAAGTCACTTACAATGATGTAAGTGCGATTTGCCAAAAATTTTACGATATCAAACATGAGTAGGCAGCATGAGAACAGCATGTTAATCAGATACGTATAATTTTATACCCATTCGCAATTGATAAGATTAATGTGATAGAGAGTCATATTACTTTATTTTTAACAAGCGCTATTTACTTAATCTGAAATATTTATAAAATCTCTCCTAAGTGTGAACAGTATTTTGATGGTTACGTGAGATATTATATTATTTACTTTCACTTGTTTGTAATTTAAGAGCAGCTCAGATAAATATCTGAATATCTAAAAACTTAAAACGTTTGAGTAAATAGTTTATTGAAATTAAACAGATAAGTACTAAAAAGTATAAATAAGAAAAAAAATTGCGATGTAAAAAATCGTGGGTTGTTTTTTCAGTGTTCTATTGACCCCATGCACACCAAGCTCTTTTTACATTGCAATTTTTTTTATTACTTATTTGTTTAATTTCAATAAACATTTTACTCCAACGTCTTTCTCTTATTTATATTTTTTTTGTTGGATTTTTTATAAATGCGTGTTTGTCATTTTTAAATCATTATTTATTTCTCTTTTTTTCATATTATTGCATTGTCATCCGTCCTTGATACGTGTACAAAGTTTCAAACTAATCATAGTTTTGGGAATTGGTGAAAATTATGCTCAAAGAATCCGTTACATACATAGATACAACCCAAGCTAATAAAAGCGAGTAAAAGTACAAATGTATTAGAAATTGTGAATAGAAAGTTCGTATTAACTATGTTTCATATCTAAATAAGTAAATTTAATTATTACTTTTCTCTGATCTGAGGCATATTTTGTGTATACATTATTTATATACATTTAAATGCATGATGTGGTTACCATTAATTGAAAGAACAGTTATCTGTTATCAACTGTAATCATGTAATTTTTATTCCCTAAATTCTGTATCTTATGTTGGTAATCCAATAAAATAAATAAATACTTAAGGTAGATGTAAATTAATCTTCCATATGTTTATTTGTTTCTACCGCTTTTATTTGTTTCTCTTTGTAATTCGGTCTTAGATAAGATATTATATTATTTTAGAAATTGTAGATTCTCATGTCAAGTGAATTGTAAAATTCTTAATGAGAATAAACATTTAAACCTATTATTTTTCACTAAGTATACAGTCTCGCGGCTTCTGTTGGTCGTAATCATCAAAGTTAAACAACATCGGGCGCGGTCGGATAATGGATGGGTGACCGAGAGTGGTAAACATTTTGGGTACTTCTTGTCTCGGAGCGCTAATTAGGATGTCGATCCTGATTGTTATCAACAGATAGCAGTATCGACAGTTATTTGGGTCAGTGACGTCATAGGATTATAAACGCATGCATATAAAACTAGTTAAATATTTGCAGTCTATTTGATTAGCTCGTCTGTGTTGTAGAAATCTGCACGGTATCACAAATTTAAATACGATTTTGATGCATTTAGATGCCCGCAGGAGGTAATATTTCAATTCATTCAATATGCAAATACTTTGAATTAAATACTGGGATAAGTAAATTAAAGGGAATGAAGTAAAGCTCCTATAGAATAGATAATATAGGGCTGGCACAAAATAAGAGGAGGCGCCAATATTATTTTAATTTTGTTTTTAAATCCAGTCTTACAATAAATTTGAGAATACAAAAGTATATAATGAATTCGTTAAATAACTAATCGTACATTTTAGTCATCAGCTTAGACGTTTTATATAAATGACCCCTGCAGAGTCACCGTAAATAGAAACTCAAAGAATTTTATAAAACAAGGAAACTTGTCTTCTCAGCAAAAATCTAAGGATGTGCATAGCGTCAACTTTTTATGTTTTATTTCTTGTATCGAGTTTGCATTATGGCAACCCTAATACACGTTACAATGTTGGACCAGGAGCGGTTACCAAGATTAATAACATAAATATCTCCACTGCAACTTTAATATTACGTCAGTTTTGTTTAACACCTGTTATTATTGGCGTATGTACGTATGTATGTATGTGTGATCATTCCGTATTAACTAGTAATATGACTTACAAGCTGCAACCATGACTTCGTTCAAATTAATTCATTTATTTATTATTAAATATCTATCCTTACAGACTAAAACCCAATGCGATAGAGAGGCCACATTCTTACATACTAAACATTACTTAAAATTATTCCTTACTTAATCTTAATATACTTAATTATAACAAATTATATGCAGAATGGATGAAACGGGACATTTTTACAAGGAAAGTTTGAAACTACGACTGAACTGCACACTCGTTTGTTACTCTTCCCATAAAAAAAATCCTAATGGACTATTCTGTCTATGGGCTGCAGCGATTATTTAATATCAAATGAACTACACGCTCGTTTGCTCCTGTTATAATGAAAAGAATCCTAATGGATTACTATGTCCATGGATTGCAGAGATTATTTAACATCAGAGGAACTACATGCTCGTTTGCTCCTGTTATAATGAGAAGAATCCTAATGGATTATTATGTCCATGGATTGCAGCGATTATTTAACATCAGATGAACTGAACGCTCGTTTGCTCCTGTTATAATAAAAATAATTCTAATGGGTTAATGGTGATCACGTAAACTCCTGGTACATAACCTCAGCGTGGAGTACTGCAGTAGAAATACAATCGCTAACTATCCCGCTATGGTTCCGAATCATTTGTAATTTAAATGCCAGTATCAATTACTTACACAAATTCATTTCAAACTCGACTTAAATGTAGTAAGTGTATTCGTTATGATGATTAAAATGGCCCACAATGTATTATGTTAATAAAATGTTAATAGTTTTTACTCGTGGCTTTTCTCGAGCTGAACTTACTTAATATCTTATGTTATATTACAGGGTAATCACGATTAACGTTTTCTATTTTTAATTTGCCGATTTCGAACCAGTTGCATGGCTCGTGGTCACGGCGAAACATGAAGTTTTGACTGGTTTGAAATATAGCCACTTGAAAATCAAAAAGCATTAATCGTGAGTACCCGTTTTATAACATATTGTATGGATTCCACGATAATAACAGTTTAAAAACTTAATACCTGTATACAATTGTATTGTATCCTTTAAGGGTGAATTTTCCAAACTTTATTTCTTATAGCTCACACGTTATTTTATAGAAAGAATCAGCGGTTTCAGATGTGTTTTTATCTTTGGTTTAAAGACTTTTTATTAGCCATTAAATACCTACTTCTTTAACAACTTATGTTTCATGTATTTAGCTGTGAATTTCCCAGAAATTGTAAAATAAAATAAGTCAGCATGAATCCAAGTTTTTATTATACAGAACAAGCTCGAGGTTATTAACAATAACGATGAAAACCATAATAGTATAGTCATCTTGGATTGAAAATCCGTTTAAAATTTTATATCAGTAAAATCAACTATCGTTTGCATCCATTGTCCGGTAACAGTCATAAGTCCTCTCAGACACTCGAATAAAAATAGGCCTAACGTATTTACGACCATTTTTTCTCTTTCTGAAGTCAGTACTGTGGAATAAAGCAATAATCTTGCGATTTTATTACGCATGAAAAACATAAATTGACATGACGTAAAAGAGCTTTCTTTAAAATAAATAAAGCTTGTATTGTTTGGTGAGAGCTTTCTGAACATAGATTTGTGTCCAAGATACAGCCTACTTTAGTACGTCTGCTTCGAAACATCAGTAACATTCAGTGAAATCACGGTATTGAAATCGGTAGACTGTGAATATGCTAAAGAGAAGGTAATACCGTTATTTAAATAGAAATAAAACAGAAAACACTGATTGAAAATAAGGTATATAGACATAGCTAAACTTCACGTAATTTTATGGCTTCAGGCCGTTTTTTTATGTACGAAAAGTAATAATAATAAATATCTTTATTTATCTCTTCACAAAGCTTAGGTTCTAGGTTACAATACAAAACCTTCCGTTCTAGATTACACAGTAGCAAACAAGCATGAAAATCACCTGATATTAATTAATGCTTTACGGCGGATTATGAGGGTGGCGATGGTACCTCCCCGGTCGAACTAAAGTTCTCAAACAACTAACCATTACAAAAGATTTATTAGATCAATTGTTTCTTTTTACAACATTTAGCAAACGAGCATGCACGACTGATCTATCTGAAGTCGTAGTACACAAGTCGTAGACAAAGATACCGTTGTATTTAAGGGTAGCTTGTAACCCCACTTCTTTAATCAAAATACAAGCGTAACTGAAGTCGGGCGTATACAAATGCTTCGTTAATCTTGAAGACTGTGATGGTAGTCGCGATTTTAAGTGTAGCTAACCGTACTTCTCTAACCGAATCCATTTATCTTTTTTAACTAACGAATTATGAGTGTCCCCAGTCGAATTATAGTCTACCACCACCTATCTGTTCTGTATTTTACTATGTTTCTGACGTTGCCAAGCTGCGATCACGTGAGATGGAAAATAGCTTGAAACATTGATTGCGCTACAGATCACCTTTAAAGATTACAACCACGTTTTAGTAGCTAAATTGATTTATGCAACGGGTGTAGTAAGATAATCCAGGATTTACGAAGGTGTCGAAACTGATTATCAATATTTATTACTCACTGCTTATTCTGAACGCTCGTTTTCCCCACTAGCATTACGTTACACATGTAAATTTTAGTCAAATTGCAAATAAATACAAGTCAATTTACATCGATACGTGACTAAAATATATTGTGCGTACAGTATTAGTTGTTTTATCTAGATTTTGTCTTAAATGGACTGCTGTAGAGTAATCAATATTTTATAATACTTTAGGAGTATATTGATTTTAATATATTTTCCAAAAATACCACTGAAATTTAACCATATTTAGATAGAAAGAACATTGCTTAGTAGACTCTTTAATGTCCGAAGTAACAAACGAAGAAACAAGCCACATTATATTGAGTCATATTTGCAATAAATATTTGTAATCGACTCCATATAAAACAGGAATCTGTTTATTTTCCTAGCGCATCCTTAATGTATTGTAATTTTTTGTTTTAATAGTTAGCAACCCTATACTATGTCGCGTAGAATTTTATCTTTAAAACTAGTAAAGAATAACGAAGGCATATTAACCATTTTATAAGAATAATTTATTAACGATTTTAGTAAAAATAACTTCTCACGAGCGGTGCGATAAAACAACATCGCGTCGTAAATGGAGTCAACATAAAAATGCATAAAATGGCCGTTATGGAAGTGCAGATTGCGTAATTATTAAACAGTAAAAATTCCTCGTCAAGATGACGTTGTCTGGTTATAACGAATGATGTTGTTCATGGGTACAGCCTGTGGCATTTCTAGTTATTTACATGTTAGAAGAGTTATAAACGAACAGGGCATCTAATGTTAAATGGTCTGTAGCCCATGGCTACGCATCCAACCTTGAACAGGACTAAAATCTTCTCTGAGATTGTGTATTTTTTTTTGTCCTTGTGAGTAAATAGCTACCTTATATAGCCGGTATTTCCATCTTTAAACACAAAATACTTTACAGCCGATTATGAGGGTGTCGGCAGTACTTCCCATGTCAGAATAAATGGTACTTGTGAGAATTTTATCATATACGGAGAGTTGTTTGCTCCTGACTATAGCGTTTCTGTTTATGTGTTGTTGATATCTCGATAATTTTTTCCATTTTAAGTGTTAAAATAAAACACTTTTGAATTGCTATGGATCAGAAACATATTTATTCAATGTAAAATTGAAATAAAAAAGCAATTACAAAATGATTGGTTTGATTGTTTAAAAATTGTTTTGGTTTTAAGAAGTCCAGGAGTAAAATATAAATCATTTGATTTTATGAAATATCAAAATGATAATTATTTCTATCGGTTTAAAATAAATGTAGTAATAATACTAAAAAACATTCATTAGTTAATAGTTTAGTAATTCGTTTTTTATTAATTTTGGAAAATAAAAGCAATAGGAATAATAATTATAACTGTCGTTTTAAAGAAACCGTTTAAAAGAAAATGAACCCACCATTTACTCTTAAACGGTAATAAGTGCTTGTTTACAATAATATGTATCAATTGAAAATAATCCGATCCGCCATGTTAAAACACCTACGCTAAATATAATGTGACATCGAAGTAACAACAATAACAGTATAGTTCTCATACATACATGACTCGAAAACTGTTTTTAAACATTTAGACTGGTTCCGACTAATTAAGCTTGTTTGATTAATGTTTCTATATCTAGGGGGCACATCCCAAAGAAAATTAAGACATTTATGCTATTTTTTGTAGATACTACGAGACGTAATTAAAATGTATATAAAGTTGTTAGTGTGTAGTACAAGTAATTAATCCTCAGCTTAACGAGCGGACGATATGAATGGAGTAAAAAGTAGACAATGCGTCATATTTGTACCCAACGAAACTATTTGAAATAACGGTCACTTGTAATACAATGGTTAATTTAAATTTAATTATCATTAAATTAAAATTAAAATTATTCTTTCATGTTTCTTTTTTATAATTGGAATTTTACAAATAATGGTTATAAATACTAGTTTACGTTTATTTTTGTATAATATTTGAATTTATAATTATTACTATTAAATTAAATTGAAACTTGCTCATTGTATACAATCATCAACTTAAACAATATACTTTTTATAAAAGGGTATTCCCGACAAATAGTCTCGTAAAAATATATGTAATATCTATGTAATTTTAATAAAAGAAACAAGGATAAATTAGCTGCCCCTAAATATAATAGCCAAATCATTCATGGGAAACTGTATTCGCTACTACAATAAAATATCAAAACATATCACAAATCTATCAGAAAAGTAATTAAATTAGTTATTAAACAAACATTGTGTAAAAAGGCGTATTATAAAACCAATGATTATTTAAATCACAAACTCATATGGTCTGAAACGACTCCAGCTCCATAATCCATCTATGTAACGCTTCATAAATTTAGTTGCTGGTATCCGTTTTTTCTTTTTATAATCTCAATTTCTTTTTAAAAAAATAAGCTATTGGCGTTGTGAGTTGTGATCTATTTCTGTGTTTCATAGCCAAATAACTAATATAACTACATTGACAAAATTTAAAAAATAGGAGTTTTATTTTTTGAATTATAAGCTGTGCCCTTTTTGAAAGGTTTTCCTTCACAGTTAAAACGAGTGATAATTAATTTCTAATAAAAACACAGGCTTGGAATATCAAAGGTGCTCGTGGTGTAGGAATACCCCGAGCTTCCTGTGTGAGAGGCCGGAATCTTAATCATTAAGCTATCGCTGCTTGAATAAGATATTTTACTTTATTTTGCGATGTATGGTATATTTTTGCTATTTTTTTCTCTGTCAATGGAACTTCTTGCTGTTCATGAACGGACACGTAATTGGCTTCTTTTTCCTCTATATAATTTACGATATATTTTTACTATAATTTTTTTTTCAGTTTTTCTAGTTTAGAAGCCGATATTACAATACATTCTAAACCATACAGCTCGATTTTTCCCTACAAACGAAGCATATCTGTGAACTCAATAAAAAAATCATACAAATTGTCATTTTCTATTTTACTATTTTAGAGGTGGAAGTTCTAATATTTCCTAGTAAGTGTGGTGGTTGTAATAAGTGTGGTCCTCTTCCTCTGTTATATAAATAGATTAAACCTGGCCTATAGAGGTGTTTGTTACACGGTGTATGTATACAGTAAATCTACACTTCCCAAGCAATTCCTTCGCATTAATCGCGTAGATTCATTGAGCCGCACAGCAATGGGACGTTCACATACGCCTGTAATGGGGTTTCCGTCTTCGTATCGACCAGGCCATTGAATTTACATAATTAAGGACACTAAACTATCCCACCCATTTGCACCGTCTAGAATCTACACTCTAGATTATCCGGTTCTCCGTGGGATTCACGCAAAAAATAACCTAAGAAAAGTTTATTATACAGGAATTAGCCGTTGTTGCAAGTGTTAGTATCTAAGTGATTTTGAACCAGATCTTCTTCACATCGCAAGTGATTTTAACGGCAAAAAGTATAATAATGAAAAACCGATACACATTTCGTTACGGACGATGTAGTAACAAGGTACCATACTGATTTGCGCTTGTGCAGGCCGGCATGGTGACAAGTTAACGATTTGAAGAAAGAGTTCCGGCCAGAGCGACATCAAACTAAGACATTTAAATCTACACCGATTACACTTAGAGCAGACGCGACGCTCTTAATGCTTACAAGTAGCAATGTTGTATACATTATGAAGTTAATGTAGAACTTCAGTTTTATTTTATATGAAAGGTGTTAGAGCCGTTAGAGCTCACCCGGGGCGGTACCACCGCCACCCTCACAACCCGCCGTAAAGCAACATGTTCTTCATGTATTGTATTTCGGTTAGGGAGGTGTGGTTGCCGGACACACATTATCAGGAGGCGACCATCTTAGTCCTCAAAAGTGTGAACGCATCCGCGTCTATCCTTAAATAGAACTTCTGTTCTATTTGAGATTGGACGTGGTTGTTCATGGGCTACAGTGACCACTTAAAACCAGGTGGCCTGCATGTCCATATTTGTTTGCGTCTAGGACAAAGGCAATCAAAATATATGTATTTAATACTATGTGTAGAAATTATTCCTAAGCTAATTGTTTTACTAGCTGTGCCATGCGATATCATCTGCATTGTAAAAGCCAATGCAATCGTTTCTTAAGTCTTGCTTCACGTACTCTCCCTTATAATTGTTTTTACGATAAAACTCCTGCTTCAGTTTCATGAAACATCAACAGAATATATACATAAACCCTCTTCATTTATCACTCTTTTCATTAGCAAAAACCGGATCAAAATCCGTTTAGAACTAAGCGATGAAACAAACAAGGACGGATACCGAATTTGCTTGAATTATCTGGAAATAACACAAAAATATTGCAAACTACAAAAGGTATAAATTGAATCAATAAATTATACGGTACTATACATAATTTACGTGCTGGTATTAACGACTATGTTAAAACGCTTATAACTTTATCATACTAAAATCTTCTTATTAATTGGGAGCCCGCATCCCTTATTATCCTTTATAACGTACTGGCAGAATATTAAACATGTATTTAGGGTCAAAACGTTTAAACTATAATGAGAGGGTAGCACTCCTTATTGGCATTTAAACTCTTATTTTGTAAACAGTACCTACGTGGTCCGGTTAGTATTTTTCTGTTAATGCCGCGTTATTTATACTGGTAATTGTGTAGTATTTTCTACCCGGTTCAGATGAGTCATAAATTACACGAAAATGAGTAGTAATATAAGAAGTATACTGTACTCAGTTTTCTTAGATCTGATCTGATATAGAGTGTATCTGCGATCAGGGTTGGGCAGTAATTAAATTACTTGTTGATGAAACAAGGTTTATCAATTGTCATTATCGATAGGAATCAACTTCTTAACATATTCTAGGAAGCGCGTTTGAACTTTGTCACTGATGGTCAATTATTCAACTGATGATCGTAACCAACATTTTTTAATTTTGTTGATCGTCTACGATCCACACAAGCCGCGAGTCTGTATGTACTTCAGCCACGAACGGTCACCAATGTAACTCCTGACAGTATCCACCACTAATGAATTAATTTCATAACTTTGTCGAATAATCTGCACAAACCTCGATCGTATGCGTGCTCCCACCACTAGCGATCACCCATTCAACTTTAGACCCCGTTCGAGAATTAAAAATTTATGTCCATCTTTTATGATCTGTACAATCTATACTATCTCTGCGATCTTTACCATCCGTGCTTCAGCCACCAGCGGTCACCCATTCAAATCCTAACCCGCGTACCAGATATGTTACTACTACTAGTAGTTAGCATGAAGCATATCATTTATACCTAACAAAAGTTTCTATTATTGGCTTGCGCAACAAATTTCGAAAGTGCAATCGAGTGCACAATTGATTCCAATACCCTAAAATTATTCCAACTCAATCATTTTCTTCAAGATTACAATAAAGAGCTCCGACGAGACATTCATGTCGGTGTCGTTCCAATTTCTCTTAAGAAAAAGTTGCATTTTCACTAAATTGAATTTTAAACTATGCACTTGTTTAGTAAAGTAATACAATAGACAATAATACTTATTATGATTCCATTGTTTTAAAATATAAGTAAATTTCACTACGCACGCACTTCGTTCCAATTGTGTATATACTGAATCTCTGTCCGTGGATTTTTAGGAGAAAAATATAAATATATTACATAAATTTTAAGAGCAAGTAAAATGAAAATATCCGCGTAACCCTCTAGATATAGCGTAATAGAATGTATCCTTAAGTTGCCTTCACGTTAAGGCTACGATACAATAATTATAATTTATTTTTTATGAGACTAACGTAACAAACCAGAATGCTGTCTACCTGATGATGAGTTTAGTGAGGTAGTGGATGATATGGGACTCTATATAAAGCTGGAGATAGCTGAACTTGATCATAGATGCGTTGATAATCAATAGGACTGTGTAAGTGAACAAACAATCATATTTTCCACCAAAAAATTAAAAATTCCTTCAAAATGAAATCAATCAAAATACTTTTATTGAAAGTAGATCCTTTACATAATACTTTTAACATTATTTCAATTTTTTTCTGAAAAGAAAGCTACTATCCAAAAATCTAAATTCTGAAAAAGTACTTAAAAAGTGTTTTCAGCTAAATTTGTATAAGTACATTAGGTACATGCGAATTGTTACTTCACATTTTCAAAAAAAAATGACTTTTTAGTTAAATAGTTATCACTGGAAAGGTACGATATATGTACATTTATTTTTACTGGCAATTCAAGGCAAAATAATAGATTATCATAATGACAGACAGATAAAAATAATTATCTTGTGATAATATATATATATATTATATATAATATGTGTATTAATATTATTATCATTATTATGGTCTGACATTTTTATTAAAGCAATACACCTAATTGCTTATAAAGTCCTAGATAAAGGACGCGTAATTTGAGACCTACATAAAACTTGAATGACTAAAAAGCAAAAAGGTAGAGCGAACTTAATTGTAAAAAATAGGTTTATACTCGCGATTGCAATCAGATAAGGTTTACCTTAATTATGTGAGATTTATTTTATTCCACTAAAGTGACTGTATTTAAGTAGGGGTATTACTGCTTTTATTTGTAGTATTATGTATGTATGTAATGTTTTTTTACTATTTCACAAGAATATTTGTTTACTTAACAATGTTTTTTAGTCGCGATTCGCGTGTTTTGGCAAGTGGTAGAACTAAGACCCGATTGGGAAGGTACCACTGCCACTCTTGTAGTTTTCCGTGAAATAGCTGTTGAGTTTCGGTTAGACAAGTATAGTTGCCGGCTACATGTACATGCAAGCCGACCTTTTTAGTCTCCGGGACCAGCAATTCATCTAGGTACGAGATATATAGTTCTGTTTGAGTTTGCATGTGTATGTCCATGGGCTGCAACGATCACTTAATATCATTTTACTATATACCGGGTACTCAAGATTATCGATTATTGATTGTCAATTGCATGGCTCGTGGTCACTGTTTCGAATGCACCTGACAATCAAATATCGGCAATCAAAACTCAAAAATCGGTAATCGTGGGTACCTGGTACATAGTAAATTATATAAATTCCGCTATAATATTAGTTTAAACACTTAATATCAAATACAGATCCTGGCCAGCCACCATCGGGAGTAACAACGCCTTTACGTATGACTGCAAATACTTAAGTAGGGTCGGACTTAATAACAGTGGGCTGTAGCGGCTATTTAAAATTATATGACCTGATTATTACTCCTTTAAGACAAAAAATACTAATGGTTTAATCATTCCATTTTTAAAAAACCCACGGTTAAACTGTCTCAACTACAATTTGTCAGAAGCTGGACTGCTAAATGGATGTCATTAAAATTGAAAAGTGAAAACTTTAACAACTTAATTTACCTGTGAAACCTGACAAATTATCCAAAATTGCATGCTATTTATAATCGGGGAGTCATGTCGGCAAGTTTATAAACGTTTTTATATGTAACTAGCTTTTGCACGCAGTTTTGCACGCATAAATGCGACATATTTTTTTACCTCTACTCTTCGAAATTTGATTTTTTTAATTCCACCCCTAAGGAGGTAACTTAGGGGTGTAATTTCTAATCTATCTTTCTTAATGCTCGCACATGTTGCATCTCGTACGAGAGCCCTCCTCCGCTCCCAAGGAATTAGTACCAGACCGTCCGCTTTCCGTCATATCCTGACCACCATCTACATAAATTATTCATTGTGACAATTCCAATAAACTCATATATAACGTGATGAAATAAATATACTCGTTTTAAAGTAAAAAACCAAAAATATAAGATAGGTAATATCTTCATTCCTCCACTCATTACAAACAATACAGTAAAAGTTATGTTGAGTAAAATAAAAAAGTGTTGACAGCACTGGATCCGCAAAACAAACATCGTAAATATTAACAACCTGTCATTCGTTTCAATAGTAATATCAAAGTACGAAATTGAATGTTCCCGCGTGCATGGATATTAAGCGTTGGCCACACCTCCGCCGGCTCTGTGACGTTGTTCGTCTGTGTTCAGTTGTTTTGGGGTGACCACGACTGTCGTGGCCTGGGACATTTATATTTTAAAATTGGAACATCGTTGAAGCCGTTGATACTTGGATTTTTGAAGTGAAAACTTCTTTAGGGGCGTTGAGCACTTTTTACTATATTCAAAATAGGAATTAAAAAAATATCGTAATAAAGTGGTCAGTTAACAAAAATAAATAGATAATTTCTAAATACGCATCATTATTTATAACGTCAAAATGTAATTGATGTATATTTTTAAAGTGAGAATATTTAAGTGCACACAAGACATTTTTAAACGTTTCAAACTTACTCATAACATGTAATTTCTACGTTAATATATTTTCAAGTGTCAAGGAATTTTTTATTTTAGTGGAAGAATATTGTGGCTGTCTCATTAAACATAAAGCTACTATCCTAGTCTTCAGTAGCAACGTATCTCTGGTTGACTTCAAGTGAAACTCCTGTTCTACATGAACTTAGGAGTATTTATTGACAGCGAAAACGTATCATCTAAACTAAACAGCCTAGCTTAGATGATAAATGCAGAAAGCGCTTTTTTATTACTCCAATTTCAATAAAATACAATTAAATTTAAAAGGTAGATCCGACTAACCTAAAGTCGTAACCTCTTAATCTCCCCTACTACCCCTCTAAAGAGATCAAACAAAGCCTCCCTACGTTATTAAAACTAGTCCCCCAGTGTCAGTCGGATATATGCTACCTCTCTAGAAAGGTCTAACAAAGCCTCCCTACGATAGCAAGCCTGGTCTCCCCAGCGTCAGTCGCATATAAATAGCGCGGTCAGCGACCGGCCTCCGCGCGACCTTCACTTGTCGCAGCCACAGGGCCTGTCGGATGTAGCGTATAGACTAGAACGTTGTAGAGAACTTATTAATTACATTTAATCTAACTAATTAGCTTTAATTACTTTTTATGACACATGTTTTATGTAAAACATCTATTGGCTTGTTTTCGAGGTAAAGCAAAATCGTACGGCGAACAGGTGATTGTATACAATATGACTCTATCTTATACTTCCTACTCTCACTACTCTCACTACTCTCTACTGCGGCCTATATATGCATTCGTGTATTAATTATCTATTTGTTATTGCAATATAAATTTATAACTAAATGTCAATAATTTATTTATTTTATTCCTTACTTATATATTGGTTTTCTTCCATGGTAATTTTTATCAATAACCATATATTATGATTTTTAACATCTGCGGAGCGTCCTGTAGTGTCCATTTTTATAATAAAATAGTAGTAAACGACAATGTGATTTACTTAACTTTAAGCCTCTGCAAACTGACACAGAGAGAGAAAGAGAACAGGTGTATTACCTGATGTCGTACCAAGATGCACTGGTATTCCTAGCAACTACGCTTCTCC
>DWON01002867.1:0-19424 GCA_018251015.1 Phocides pigmalion okeechobee
GGATTGTGTAACAATTTAACAACAGTCATTAGCAATCAATCAGTTGAAATCTGGTGGGTGGTAGACAGTTTCGCTTCAAAATTGGCCCTCGCGGTCAGAGAGGTTGAGAAATCTAACACAGTTGGGTGTCGGATCAAAGGCGATCGTGATCGATTTAGGGCACATTGCCGGTGCATCTAAAAATATACATGGAAGCGACCGCAGTGTTGGAAGAGACCACGAGATGAACACAGGGTTTTATCGAAATTGCAAGCGGTCCGTTGATGGCTGTGGTTTGCGGCACGCGCTCTGAACACGTCCGGGCAATTGAAAAGAGCGCGAGTTATTGCCGCAAATGTTGGGGAATCGAGCCGCAATTGCCGCTGCCGGGCAAGCCACACAATGTGATGGAAAGCGGGAACCGACGTAGGCGCAATGTCGCTTCTTATATCACGCCCCCTAGTCGACCCGGGGCACTGAATAATCGCTATACGGATAACCCCAACAGAATATTTATTAAATTCTCACTTCCTGCGAACAAATCTGCCAATTTTATCACGTAACACATCTCCAATAATGTATTGTGGAAGGACCCGCTTTATTCGAATGGTAATGATTTTAGATATGTATGACTTTCGCTTGTAGGACCACGATCGTCGCACTTTTTTCTGTTATGAAGAAATAGTATAGCGCATGCCTACAAGGATCCATACCTACTACAAAAGTGAAATGATATCAGTTTGTTCATTTGATTTTAATTATCTACAACGCAATTGCTATTACATTAATCTACCCCTTTTTTACATAGTATCTTTTTGCCTCAACATATATTTTATCACACTGTATAATCTTGAAACAAACAGAGATCAAGAACAATGATTCTGAAGATACTCACTTTTTATAGCAATAATTTTCAAATCGTACATCACTATACAGTTTATAGCAAGGGTTAACACTATTAATATACATCTAAATAGTAAATTAATATACTAATAAAAAAGACACGTATTTCGATGAAGTTTGTGTAAAAAAACGAATAAACGTATCGGACATTTTATCGTTGTTACTAGCACTTAAAACAAGTACTATATAAGAAAGTATACTATACAGTGGCTCTTAGCAAACTTTGAGTACTTTATTATTTCACAATTTTCTAAAGTTCACGTTGGGCAAGTTGCAAAATGCATTGCAACATTTGGAACTGGCTTTATCAATAGCTTTAGCCACCTGGAGTTCTAGCCTTTAATAACAGGGTACTTTTAAGAATCGTAGCAAACGAGCGCGCGGACCATCTACTGTTAAGTGCTCACCGTAACCCGTGGACAATCATATTGAACCTCAAAGAACACTAATGTCCTATATATAGCTCGTACGTGGATGCGTTCCTAGTCATGAGAAGTAAGACCGTCGCCTCGCTTATTATGTGTATCTAAAAACCCCGCACTTCTCCAACCATCCATCATCCAGCCATGGACAAGAACTAAGACCGTCGCCTTGTGTGTATCCAAAAACACAATTCTCCAACCGAAACACTATAATTCTTATTAACTATAAGTCTATCGCCAATCTATATATGTCACGTCAAAAGATTACATGTTTATTGTACTTCGAATCGGATTGCATTTTTGTTGTACATTTTTATTGTCTATCGTTTATGTACATCGGACACTTCAAATTAAGAATTAGTTCTACTTTTCGGACACTTTCTCACTTTACTACGCTGTTATTGTTAAGTTTACCTAAACAAGGTATCGTGTGCACTAGTAATATCCCTACAATTGTAAGATGCCACCACAGTGGCACTGTGTCGTCTGTTAGTGCAAAAGGAGATAGAGTGGCGATACTACTCGAGTCCACTTACTGGTATTGGATGACACGAGCTAGTTTGACAATTAATTAAGCGAACACGGCACTACCCCATTGTTCCGCGCCTTCCGGGCCGCGTGTCCTGTCGGTTATTAACCCAAAGCCTCTAGTCCCAGCTTCCGTTTAAGTGCATATAGAGAAAAGATGAGAAAAACTACTTAGCTTATACATTTTATTATATAACGGATACTCATGATTAACGCTTTTTAATTGCTGGTATTTCGAACCGGTCGCATGGTTCGTGGTCACGGCGAAACAGCTCGATGTCAATAGCTATGGCTCGTGGTCGGTTCCGCCGTGACCACGAGATGGAACTGTTTCGAAATATCGGCAATTAAAAAACGTTAATCGTGAATGTACGTTATATACCGAAATATATAAATTTCGCGATGATATTTGTTTCAAATCGTATATTTCATTTATAAAGGTTATTACGTCTCGGTAAACGTAGCGTAGGACGACCTCCAATCTGCTGCTCCAACGACATTCGTAGGATCGCCGGTAGAAACTGGATGAAGAAGGAGGAGCTCTAGGGGAGGCCTATGTTCAGCAGTGGACAGCTATAGGCTGACACATAAAGGTTATTAAGGTGAATTACGTTAATTTTCCCCTAGGGTCGCTAATCATAAATTACAATTGGAATTAAGCAATTACCAAAAATAATTCGAATTCAGGTACCTATCTTTTAAGACTTTTTCGAAACGAAGTATTGTTATACACTTTATAGCAAGTATCTAAGCTTACATTTCGCTTACAATGCCACAGTTCAACACTAGTTCTCTATATACCTTTAACATGTTTTGCGTCCAGCAAAAGTTTTATGGTAAATTATTTGATAACCAAGACTTCATCTGTGTTATCACATTAAAGCCACACCTTTTACTTCACTACTCCACAAGTAAACACATCGCTAAACGCTTACACTTGTAAAAATAGTTATTTGTTAAAAAAATAGTAACTTTACATTCAATAAAGATATCATGATATTATTTTAAGGAAATCTATCCAGCAGTAACCTCTATAATTTTATTTCATCCAGATAGTCCATGGATGCCAGTTGACAACACTCTCCGACCATTAATTAAGTGGACAACCACACTTCATTATGTACTCCGTCTTCCGGAGCGCGGGTCTCGTCGGTTATTAACCCAAAGCGATCATTATGAGCTTCCGTTTTGCGTATCGAGGTGCAAGGGATGTTGCGACATTGTGCACATGCAACCGATGTGTTAACTTAGTCGTTAGCGAAACAATCTTTGATTTAGGTTTACGTTTAAAGAATTTATTGTTAAAAGAAGAGTGTATCACTTATATGAGAACAATGTTTACATTAAAAGTATACAATATATATTCGTACGTTTACGAGTAAATGTAGTGTCTCGTCCAATGCATTTATCTGTTTAGTTAAAGAAGTACAATATGAATATAAGAAACGCTTGTACGTTTCTTATATTCATATTGTACTTCTTTAACTTTAAACGTATGCATTGGTAACGAATTTGGCTAATTTTATCTTATACACATTAACGAAGTAACATTTTAAATGGATGACGGTATTTTGTTATAAAACTGTGCTTTATATCCATCTTTTAGCTTCCAAATATGTACTTAGCACCAACACTATGTAATAAACTCAAATCGTATTCCGAGTCGATTAATAAAGTCGATTTTGAACATAAAACTACCATTGTTCCATCCATCGTCATCATAACTAGGATGTTTCAGCCGCTTTGGGCAGAAAACACAATCTTTTATACATCATACGAATTCATTCATGTTTTATAAGAATTGTTGCGTGATATTATACCCTGTCTTAAAAACATTTTTAATGTAACAGCTATTCCTGTGAGTAGCGCGTTTAAACAATGAAAAAGGGAGCTTTATAATATTAACATACGTTTTTAAGATTCGTAATATGTACATATGGATTACATCATTATAATAAGAAGATAAATTATCCTTCAAATAATATGAGAGTCTCCTAAACAAAAAGTAAATGTCAGAAAAAAATGGAACATATTACTTCGAATCGAAGACTCTATTACAAAATTTTAAAAGCGCGTTTCGTAGATTAGATCTAATGCTGTAAACAAGATTATAAATCCGATACATCAACTTCATTTCAGCTAAACAGCTCAAGAATTGGGTCAAGTACGACACTATTATGCAGTAAAATAATTACATAAAGAATAATCAATATCCAATATTGATAGAAGTATAATTCGACCGGGGAGGTACCACTGCTACCTTTATAATCCACCGTAAAACAATTCTCGTGTCTTGATTAGAGCGGTGCGGTTGCCAGCTGTTCTTATAAACGAGGTACCCATTTTAGTCCTCAGACAACTTACTATTTGACTAATCAGACAGGACTTTAGACGTAGATGTCCATGATCTGCAGACCATATATATATAGCTTGTACGCTCGTGTGTATTCCAAAATAAAAAATCAAACATCCCAATACAGTCC
This sequence comes from Phocides pigmalion okeechobee, assembly GCA_018251015.1. Taxonomy (NCBI): domain Eukaryota; kingdom Metazoa; phylum Arthropoda; class Insecta; order Lepidoptera; family Hesperiidae; genus Phocides; species Phocides pigmalion. The sequence goes on from DWON01002867.1 coordinate 4,316, forward strand.
CAATCTTCATTTCGCTCCGCGGCAACCAGATATTAATATTTGGATTTTTTTTTACATTGTACGTATACAAGAATGGTCGAATATGACATGGAATTTTAATCGAAGTAAAGCCTCAGATATCGCCGGGAAGACAAAAAAAGGCTCCCTTGACTGACTACACCACGCATCGACGAATCCAAAGGATTGCCCATCGAATTTTGATGGGCGTATTATGAGACGCTTGATTAATTCAATGAAGCGAGTATTGTAATACTCGTTGATTTTATTTTTTGTTGCCTTTCTCGATCGCTTCGCTTCGACGCGGGGTTTTGTTTCGATTTATCGTTTCGAATTAATTTCAGTCGGACGATGTTTAAGGGCGTGTAATTTGAAAATGTTTAGCAGCGGTCAGCCGACCACGAACCAGATACGCGGACCCTTATTATTTCATGCTTATGATATCCATTTAATTTTTTTTTAGGTAAAATTAGGGTTGCCAGATGATATCGAAAAGGAGGATCTATCTTTTTTAATATTTTGTTTTGCCGTCTTTGGTACCTACCATTTGTTTTCTTTTATGAAAATGCCATGTACCCCATAGTAAGCGGCCAAATACTTGTTAAAAGTGAGTTTCAAAATCGAGCAAATTATCTAAAAATAATCTCTTTAATTGTGAATATCCTTTTTCTATAAAAAATAAATCTTCTCTTTAGACTCATTAGTCCTCCGTTATCTAATTATCATCTGGCGACCCTGGGTAAAATTACTTATTTCTATCACTTTTGTTCCTTTAACAAAACAAAGCAATAAAAATATATTTGTAAGCTATGCTTATTTCTGTAAAATGTTATAAAAATGCTGCTAGTTGAATCAATTGCGAGGAAGAGAAGGTAAGAGAGGCGAGACGAACCTGATCACCGATCCCTCATTTCTAGCGAAAAGTTATTCTTGGGTTTCATTGGAAATATGTGGTTACTGGCTTATTTATAAGTGAGGCAACCATCTTAGTCCTTAAGAGTAGCAGTTAGCTATGATCTACTAACGCGACTTATGTTCTATATAAAGTTAATCACAGACATCTATGGGCATACTTGCCATAACCTGGACTTCGTTCTCGTTAACTCTAAGTTCATAAACAAGTTAAAGAGCCGAGATAACTTACAAATGTCATTGCGTACAGTAGCTACACAATCTCGTAACAGCACTCGTTGCGTAAAACATCGAGAAGACAAGCAAAGCCGAGAGCAAAACGACACTTACAAACAGCGCACAGCAACAGGCATTACGTAACTTATAACCTACATTTGGTTTCCTGGTTAGAATTCGTCCGCGGATTACGTCGGTAATACCATCTATACTGTCAAGTAGAAAAGTGTTTCAAACATCAATTTGAATTTAAAGTAGCTCGATTAGCAACTTGTTAATCGAGGATTAAGTTTTGATTGACAATACAAAAACGTCCATTAACATAATGGAAACGATGAGATATAAGCGTACGTGTTAAAATCCAATACATAGATATATGGTCCATCTTTTGCACAGTAAGCAGTATTAGTCTAGTTGCCTCAATCGTGGGCGGAAGGGATTTTATTCAGTGTTTTTGAAAGTAATATGCATTTTAAAAAGTTAGAATTATCAGTTGCTTTAACGGCGAAAGAAATCATCGTAAGGAAATTAGTTTGCCTAAGAATTCTGCATCAATTTCGAGCAACCGTCAGATGTCGACCGGACCGCAAATGGTCGGGGCGTTAAACTATGATCTAACCAATTAACTGTGGTCATTACAAGAGGAATCACGCCCAGTAGTGGGAAAATATAGCGTCGGTGTCGATAACGACTTTGTTTTTAATTCCGCTGAACAAACGCGACAAATTCAGTTTACATTTCGAGAGACGAAATAAAAATAACTAACTACGATACGGTAACAATCGAGACACGGCATTGATTGATGACATAATTGACCGAGTCGCCCGTACACCTACGTGAAGAAAATCGTAAACGATGGACGCGGCATACTTACTTTATCGGATCTATTAGATCCATTTCATTAGAATTGTTATTTTTTTGTGTCAAGCGTATCGGTACGAGGGTACACAATGGAGCGAACGCTGTCCGTCGCTCGTGGGAAGATGCGAGATAACGCCCCGATCGTACTTTCATCCGATCACGCATGATTTAAGTGCGAAACGTACAACAATGCTAACAAACGGTCACGTATTCGAAAACAAACAGACGTTCGCGTTTATTGAATTCGTCGCAACAATGCAACGTGTACCTTACTTCTCGGCGGCTTAACTACGAGAATTCAAATTGGCTTCGTAGCGAAATGGGATCAGATGAGACTCATTTATATACATTTGCATACTGAAAGTGTACACATTTTTTGCACGTAAGCGTACATGCGCTCGTTTTGTTGAGAGTTGTAACGGAGTTGTTTATCGCTTTAATAAAGGTAACGAATTGGCTTACTGTGGTTAATTAAGAGCCTGTGACCAGTTTTGGCTTATGGAAATATGTTGTTTTCTATGTATATTAATGTCCTTGGTCTACAACACTTATTCTCTACCGTACGTATTTGTCGAATTCATTGTTAGTCGTATATGAATTACATTAAGAGCTTGTGACCAGTTTTGGCTTATGGAAATCTGTTGTTTCCTAAACATATTAATTTCCTTGGTCTGCAACACATATTGTCTTCCGTCCGTACTTATTTGTCGAAATCACTGTTAGTCTTATACAAATTACATTTTACAGTTTCCAGTTAAACCTAATGAATATCTTTTAGACTATAATCTTGCATTATTTACCGTAATTTACGAAGCCGATTGTACAAATCAAACATAATTAATGTTAAAATGCCAACCCTGACCTTTTCCACTACAAATAAAATGAATACTTAATAAAACTAAGGTATATTAAGTTAAGTGAAATATTAATGTAGTAAAATATATTACATATAACCTAATTACGATATTGGTTGCGAATGTATAGGTACTTAATAGTTTATGACTAGATAGAATTAATTAATTTCGTCCTCTATTACTTCGACTTCTCATCGACTTTTGTGTCATCTGCTCATTATAAATAAATCATTGGCTCTAAAATGTTTTCAAAGAGCATTTTAATGCAGAGACGGCACTCTATAGTTAAATATCGTAATATTTTTAGAAAGAAATAGAATAGAATAGAATAGAAATCATTTACATTTTCGAAGTTCTAAATATTTTTGAATTGATAAATATTGATAGTATAATATATAATAGTATAATCTAATTTCTTCACTTTGTACTTAGAAGTAACAAGGTGTTTATGATGGACTTTAGATGGGATTCGTATACCGGAGTCGGTTACAAGCGTGTCTACATAATACCTAACATAGTCTATAGTAGGTACAGATACCGTCATAGTAGGTGCACTGTATGGTAGTCTACCAACAAAACAATATAATAATGTTCCGACAAGCCAACAACACATACAAAGTTAAGGATCTTCATATAAGCAAGAAATCGTTGGTGAAAACAGGCATTACTACACAAAAATACATAGAGAATGCTAAACATGAACATCATTACGTTACGATAGTATCTGTTCATACGCAATCCACGCTTATTTATTCTACGCACAACTAACGACTAATATAATTAAGATAACAACAACACAAATGAGGTTCATGACTTCAAACACCAAGAGATATTTGTTCGTACGCCGCAAACGATTGTGTATCTTATGACTAGGTGACTTACGGTACACTATTCTCTAATATATAATGTACACTATGTAATATTGCACTAAACTAAAATAATTTACGTTGGCAGTTGGTAATGTCATCGTAACCAGTAGATAAAAATACAATAGAGGCGACCATCTTAGGCCTCAGAGTAGCAACGCCTCTACTGGTCTTTACACGCAGGCTTAGGTTCTGTTTAGGTTAGATGCAGAAGTTGATAGGTTGCAGAATCATTTAAAATCAGATGGCTTGCATGTTCGATTGCTACTCTTCCAATATTAAAAAACAAAATAAACAACATATATTATTTTTCAATGAAAATGAAAGTAGCAAACAAACGTACAGTCAACTTAAACGGAAATGGATCAATTGTCAACCTCTACCAAAACGCAAGAACGTCTTCATATACGGACAGATGGTACAACTATAGTTCAACCGGGGAGATACCGTCTCCGTGATCCGTTTAAACCGTCGTGAAGTGAACTATTGTATTTCAGTTACAAAGGAGCTGTTGCCGACATACTTTCTTTTGTCGAACTTTAACATGTGTTAACTTTTGCCGAATCTTGATGGCATCTTAGTTCCCCAAGGTACCAACGCATTTCCATGGACTGCAATGACCATTTAACATCAGGAATCCTACATGCTCTTCTAACATAAAAAGTAAAAATAAGTATTACGATGGTACCGCACTGATCAACTGTACAGGTCCTACGATATCTCTCTCTAAATATTATAAAACAAAGTCCTCCATCACGTCTGTCTGTCTATCTGTCTCTTCATGATAAGCTAAAAAGTAGTGAACGGATTTTCTGTTTTTAACAACAGGTATTGTGATTCCTGAGGAAGATTTTGGTCTACAATAAATTAAGTTTTTTTAGATGTGGTGAGAAATCAAATATTTAAATTCAATTCAATTCAATTATTCACAATATAGTCAATATAGTTATTCGGTTGTCGTTCGAAATAGATGTTTCTAATTGTTAGTTTTGCAAATAGGTAATGAGTAAAAGATAATGTAAGTAAATATAAACTCTATTACCCGAACGAAGCTGGGCCGGGTCGCTAGTTCCATATAAAACCGTACTACTCAAGACTAGAACTATTTGAAAGAACACCCCACATGGCACGATCCGTGCGTTACCAAGTCGAGATATCTCCGGACCAGCCCTAAGGAGACACGGCACGGCTGAGTCACGCGATTCCAGTCAATGCCTCCTCGCTCATCGCATTCGTTCTGAAGATATAACGTGCGAATGTTCTATTTATGGGAAAAGTTTGCAAGGCCTTCACGCCCCGTACATTTTACTGTTATTGGATACGCAAATGCGTGTTTCCAGATCATTGATGTCGTTTTTTTTTAGAGAAAATTAACCAATGGGCATAAAATACCAGCGATATGTAGCCAATAGGTAATTCGTTCTGAAATGTGATATATCAGTGAAAAATATTGGAAAACATAAGTCCTACGTTACGTCAGTAGAAACTATACGAAAACGACTTTCATAAAACAAAAGTACACATCCACTGAGATTCTGCTTTAGACAGTAGTAAAATTAGTAGAACTCTAGGAATTCGCCTGCGATCATTGTAAATGAACTTTGTTAATTTAACACCTATAGATGCTTACCGCGTATACGGGTGGAAATTGTGTAAATGTTGATTCTACATCGACTTCAACGAGCAATACAGTAGGCAAAAGCTAACTAATAAGAATCTTTGCATTAGTATAAGTTAGTTGTAATTGTTTCACGTTACTTTTTCCGTTAATTATTATATTTTTCTTCTTTTTTATGTTGCATTTTTCTCCTTAGATTTATGTGGGGTAGTGGCAAGGTAGTATTGCATCAAAAAGCACCTCTACCTTGCTTCCCCATCCCTATAGTGATTCACGTTTATCTTTAAGTAAACCATAGTTCTTCCTCTTATATTTAATATCTTATGTATGTAATTTTGAATGAATAAACAAAGAATAGAACTTATAAGCGTTAATATAATAAAACTATGACGCGAGGAATGTGAAACGGTAAATTAGTGATTAAGTGCAGACAAAACAGGAAAAGAGCGCCAACACAAATAAATATGCAAACATACGTACACATACATTAGCATAATCATTTATGCATTTAAATTAAACAAAGCCTCGGCTAACGACTCACTTACATATTAACATTATTGAAAATAATAGCTAGAGTCTATTTATATGACAACGTGACATAAACGTACCGAACTTAGATATTTGTATATTATCTTCAAGAATAAGGATACCTTGCTCAAGTGCAGTAGTATGAAAACATTTGTATATGTAAGTCTATCGAACGTACTTATCAAACATTAAATACAAATTTAAATAAATATTAAGAAACATTGAAACTAAATTGTAAATAAGGTAATATAGTTTAATGGAGCTGAGCACAAGCAAACCATGGAGCTGAGCAGAAGAAAATAGCAGTAATACATCCACTAGAATCAGACGGTACTGTAACGTTTGGAGCCAAAAGAATAAGATGAAGCAAAATAGATGGTTGACGTCAAAATTATAATCACAATATAAACACCATTCGCAAAACCTCGACCACCTCAAAGTATTGGCAAACGATTCAATGCTGGTTCACCGGAAAACTACTAAAAAAAGAACTTTCAGTTAGAAGAACAGTAGTTGCCAATATTGAAACGCAATAATCTTCCTGAATTGCCCTCAAAAACTCGCCATCCCAAAATGTGTCTTATACCGGCCGATGTAGGCGGAAATTGGTGTGAATTTTGGTTCAGTAAACTAGTGAACGCTGGCCTCGACATAGTTCATTGTTATTACGACTAGCCACAAATAAATCACGTACACATAGACGAAGCGAACAAAAAAAAGCTCGAACGCATGTTAGTGCGGATCGGTCTCGTAACCGAACGCGGCGAAAATAGATATTTGCGCTGTTAAGTAATAAATTACCGTGTGGAAGCAAGGGTGGCCATTATATCGTACGAACGTTTACAGCAAAACGTTTGTTTCTACGCCACAAATATAACAAGCGATAAATCTAGTTTTGGAGCGAGGTCGATCAGTCGTCGCTACCGGCTTGAAGTCAAAGCTCCGTATTCGCGGAACACTTCGAATGAATTAGTTATCACGTTCTTGTTGCCAAGTCGATAAGGAAAGAAAAAAAATATTGTTACTCACATCTATTATTATATACATTATTCAAATATCGAGATACGATACGGAATTCACTTCCGTTTTACTTGAATGTGTTAATGTGTGCTAAACGTGTAAATTATTTCTCATGAAAAATATACACACGCCTATTAATTAGAAGCCTTCCCTTCGCAAGAGTCTTAGCCTATTCAAGTGTTGTACGCCCTATGGTGTAGTGTATTTGTTTCATTCTTATTTTTCACTATCTTGCCTCTTCTGATGAACGAACACGTACGATTACTAGACTATAATTAGTGATCAAAAGCTAGAGGCAAGAAATAATCAAATTAAAGTTTCAACCTAGTAGCAATTTTCAATTTACATAATTTACGATAATAGTTTAAGTGGGTGTTTCAATATAACACGCAAAATAAAATAAAGAAAACATAACGCAGTGTGGAATAGTGAGCAGTTGAGTAAAAGCAAGCAAGATAAAGAGGGCGATCTTCAGAAAGTGCTTACGCTTCGCAGTCGCCTAGCATATTAACACAAGCGACGAAGGCTCTTTGCCAACGCACTCACTGTGTTTAAAACAAACAAATTTTAAAGCTTTTGGCTGTAGCAAAAAACTCGCAATCATAAAACGCTTCTGTCGTGCTATCGCAAGCAAATTTCCTAAAAGCCGCCGTCGAGTCGATATATATCAAGCCATGATGCCGCACGGCAATGACATTTACGATCTTGCTCTGGTTGTTTATAAAAAAATACTGTTCGATGTCTAAATATCTAGAGAAGAGTTCCGTTATGCTTAGGTTGCAAACTATTATGAGGATTGTGTATACAGAGCGTGTGGGTGTGAACAAAGTGAGCCAGTGTGGGCTTCGGATTATTAGCTAGCAAATTGAAGAAATGCGATATCTAATTGAACGTCTCCGTTTATCGCAGCACACCATCAGACATAACAATACACTTTGTTTGGACAACCTATATAAATCCTGTTTTCTGTCTTGTTGCACTCTTGTTAGAAAAAATCTACATTCAACCACATTATGTAAACTACATCTATAGTGATACACTTAAAACCCTTAAAGTACTTTATAGTCATTTAACCCATGTATGCGTAGAAACACGTAACTATTGAAATAATAAGTTATTATACTCAACAGCTGCAATAAATCAAACTTATTAATAACACCGAATTTCAAACTGGTCACCATTTACTACTAATAGAAAATTTACAAACTGTTCTTGATGTACCTAGTATTTTTGATCAATTATACTATTGCAGTAGTATTGAAAGTTTAATGTAATCGAAACAGCAGAAGAGCACGCGAACAATTATTTATTCTATGACGCAGCCTACCTTATATTAAGCGATCACTGCAGTCCACGGACATCTGTAAACGACCACAAATAGAACGCGAGTCCTAACGGAGGCCGGCCACACACGATTTTGCTGCCCCTGAGGACAGAGTTGGAATAGGCATCTTATACGCAACTCCGTTTTAAACACCGGCTTAAAGCTGATATAAAGTAGGAATACGTACGTAGAAACACGGAAAAATCTATCGCCTTCAAGTACATCTCCTTCGAAACATTTGTGATCATCCATAACCAATAAATCATTCAATTTAGAATTACTATGTATACCTGATTGAGAATTTATCACCATTTACCTGTGATATAAATGTGTCTCATATTTCATAAAGACATCCAAGAAGTCTAAGACAGTACAAAACGAGTTGCAATTGACACTTCGACAGAAGTATCCTATTAAAGATCTATAATAATGTTAGCGGTCGTCGACATTGAGTAGCAATTCAATACAATATTTCAAATATAGCAAAACCAACTATGTTCCATCCGCTATCTACTGAATCCCAACGCCCACATTTAGCTACTGCAAACAGATCAATTCTTCTAGAAGGGATCCATTTGCCGATAATCTCACAAACTTGTATATCCGGTTTATTGGTAGGTATTACGAAAAGCTTTCATTATAAACATTATTGAATGCGGTATACATAAAATCAATGTTTGCAAGCAAACGGATAGGTGCAATCGAATTTGGACCAAAATCTTTATCAGCAAGAGTCCGAATTTCCGTTATCTAACTGTAGATTGTGTTATGTAACACATTCGATATCGCATTACAGGGTAAATGATCCGACCTTCGCACGCTTCGTTGGACTTTCCCGCAACACGACCGCTACCCACACAATCAATGTATCTATGTTCACGCAAGTTCAATTCCATCTTTTATTGCTATGCGACATGTATATAAGTTTTTGTATATAGCCGAAGAAACAGAACGAGGCAAGGCCATTGTATTCATTTGAACAACTAACATTTCCCGAGAGACTTTCCCAATTTTCTTTTCCCCGAATAGAAAAGAGTTAACAATTCACTCGACAGATGTTTTCTCTCCCAGTGAGCGAGGCGAAACACGTGTCCATGTTCCAAGAAGCCGTACACTTAATTTGTTTTAATAAAGACGAGAGTTACAGGACGAAGGTAATGATTTACGATTTAAGGTAAATATTTTAAATAATTGTTATAGATTACTTATTTTATCGAGGAATTGTCATGAACTACTTAATTAATAATATAAATAAACGCAATTTATATTTTAAAGCGAGATATACACTGTAATTGGCCGCTACACGTGCGTTGACACTTTCGATTTAATGTGAATAAGAAAGTGATGGAGGTGTGACCTTTCATGACTACTCACGAAATGTGGTTAGCAGAATATTAAAAGCTGACGATGCGGTGCTAATTGCGCCATCGAAAACATACCTATTCACTAACACTAGTCACGATTATGAAAGGTGAATGTGAACATATTATATGGAAGAAAGTAAAAACGATTCCTAGAATACAATACACTTTTAAAGTGGTCATAGTCTAGTGGTAAGACTTCGGAGCAACGTGGGGTCCAGAGTTCGATTGCCGGGCTTCGAGCGTGTGATTTTTCGAAATATATGTGTGAGAACTTAATTACTTACTTACATCAACATTACCACCATCAACATCATGAGGAAACCAGCGTGATGGACTATGACGTAATGCATCTGACTATAAGAGAAAACTCGTACCGGCAATTTTGCCGAGAGATCTATTATTTTTAAAATCGACAAATTTATATACATAGAGAGTATAGAATAGAAAATCTTTATATCGGTAGCATTATGAAGGAATTTAAATAAAATTTTATCGTCTAACGTAAAATCAATAACCTCACGCAAAGTAGATAAAAACGTGAGCGGAAATCTAGTGACAAAATAAAACAGAACGTTGACTTGTTGGCAACGAATGCTAACAGAATTAACGATGTCAACGAATATATAACAGATGGAACATGCGATGGTTTAAATTGTCTATAAAATAAAAACGTGAAATATAGTCAGACCGCTGTAATGCAAGTTAGGTAGGATAAGACAGATAATGAATGGGAACAAGTCGGACGCGGTGGAAATGCGATCTCTGCGTAAATAGTGCGCGGCAACACAAGCCAAGCGAACACGCAATAAAGATACAAAAGATAAATAAAGCGGTCGGCTTGAATGAGTGCCATCGATAAGATGAATCAATAAAGAGTCCATTGATTCTATTACCGCCTGCCCAACTCTGCAGCCTTTTATTAACGTTCCATATCAAACATTTCTTTTCTATATCTTGTACTTTTACAAGAATTGTTTGTATTCCCTAATATATGGAATCCAATGAAATTCTAATTTGATGAAGTTAGAAATGAAAGGAAGCTTTTGCAGTGATACAATCAAAAGAACTTTCGAAACAAGTTTTATAGTTATGTAATGGAATAAGAATATGTAATAAATAGAAGTACAAAGGACGTCCTCAAAGAATATGAATACTCTAGGCGAATTTCACTTAAATATCAAGTAACCTTTTTTAGGTCGAACACGTCGTGCCTAAGGCAATTGAATTAAGGCACGTATTCCACACAATTGCGAAGGGCCGCCTACATTATACCTTTATATAGGCTTAGGTTTTTTAAATATATTTGAAAATAAGGTATGAACATTCGTAAAGAACAACAGCTGCTTACAAACTATCATCATTATTATGCTTTCAATAAACATGGAAGCTATCGCGATGACAACAATCATTGAATTGAAATATATTCGAAGGTACTTCATTCAAAAGCCAACCAACCAAATCCCATTCAAAATCGAGAAGTGAATGAAATGTACAATAAAAATAACTGATTGCCGATACAGTTAGTTACCTTTGATAAATTTAAATTCATTGGAATTTTCCGAACCCCAGTGGACTATGAATATCACGTGTAGATCGTTACATCACGTGCGTCAAAGGTAGAAAGCACGTGGCTTCGATTAATGGTTAGAACTGGCACGTTTATTTCCGTGTTTCACCCTCCGTCTCGTCCACGAGTCACGACTGACGCTGGAAGTCAGCATGCCAAAAATATCCTAATTTATTTGCGTGGCAAAATTCGAGCATAAACATAATACGTACGAAACGGGCCAGTTCTGTTATCTGCAGATTATATACATATACAAACTCGAAATGGCCTGATCATGACATGTTAGTCTAGACAAATAGTTTATGGAGCTAAGCTCTCGTCAGATTTTGTAGCTTCGTTATATCGAGTAGAGATGAAAACGTCAAAATATCATTAACGGGCAATGACACAGATGGCTTTGTTGATTTTAATTACGAGCAAAAGTAAATGCTTTTCGTATTTTGTATTAATGAAAGCTTTCGACATTTTGCCTGAAAGTTAAACATGTTATCTCTTAGTGTAGATGAGGTTACTACATAAATGAAAAATCCAAATAAGGTAAATGGGAGAAGATACGAGTTTAAAATACAATTTTGCAACAATAAATATTTAATTCGTAAAGGCGCAGCAGTATAAATAATAAATCTGTATCGCGCATCGGCTTCAATGAGAAAGTCATAACTTGGAGCAATTGTCATAATAGTTGTACGTTGATCTTATCCACAGCGAAACCAAATCACCTACAACTCTACAGCTGTTCAGCGAGGATCGGGAACATAAATTGACGTGAACACGTCAATTGTTTTCTCGTTGGAAGATGCGATCGGGCGGCGGGCGCCGGTGCAGCCGGATCGGATCGGAATCAATCGCGCCGAGAGTCGTGGGGCAACTTTCTCAGCGCTCTCCTATCGATGGGCGCGACCGGTGCAGTTGCGTACGAGTATGGAAACAGGGTATGGTGTGAACGATGAGCGTTTCTAGAAAAACTATGACACTTTGAATCGTCAATATAGAAAATTATTTTTCATATACTGATTAATTAATTATATTGTACCTTATACCTGCACTGTTGAAATGGCAAGGTACAAACGGGATATCCGATAATGGAAGAATTGCCGCATTTTAATGGAATGTTGTATGCAAGCGAAGACTGTCTTACTTCTCAGAAGAAGCATCTGAAACGCATCTGTAAAAGACTTCAACAGAGGTTCCTGTTCTATATGTAGGTAGTTACAGGTGTCCCTGGGCGGCAGATACTAATTACCATCAGTGTCGGTCGTTGGCAGCAACAAAATCATAAAAAATAGATTAGAAATAAAGTAAAACATAAGACTAATATTTAAATAATAATTTTAAGATACTTATTCACCATAAACAATAACTTTGAGGAAGGATAAATAATACAAATTCTATATCGATACTACGAATGGTAACGCTTCTTATCGTTACTATAATTTGTAGACTCTACTATATCGACGATCTGTACTAAAATTTCGGAGATTTCAAGAAGATAAACAATTTCAAGAAATTATATGTACATATAAAGTTACACATCGCTGGAAAGCATCGCTCGCTCCACACAGCGTCTGCAAGAACATCGAGAAACGCAACACTCGGCTTTCTCTTACGACTAGTAACAGCTTTATCTGTCCGCGCCCATAGAAACCGCCCGGTGAAAATTATGAAATCGCACCATCGTCTGGCATTAATCAATCAATCTTTTAACTTAGAAAATATTATTCCCACTACTCTAGTCAATAATACTACACTTTACCCGTCCAATGGAATTAGCCTTCAACACAATTTTCATCATTTTCATCTTAGTAAAATAATGTACAAATATAACAATGATTCCTAAAATTGCAAAGAACATTGGAATATATTCTGATGTACGTATATTTGAACATACATATAATATATTTCTTAAATTAATCCCTTTAAAATGTTTTATTGCTGTTGTGTGGATAATCTCAACAAACATGTCTACTACAATAATTTGGGTGTATTTTAATAACCACGAAATCAATAAATCCGTCTTTTTAAAAAGTACAAAATTTTACCTCAACTAAAGAACAAATAAGCGCGAATGCAGAGAACTACATTCGTTATTTTCAAAATAAAATATATACCTGATAATTAAAAAAAAAAACTATTTTAAAAATTTAGTTATCTACAGAATTCATGCAGTGATTTACTGCACTAGTTCCTGTAAAAAAGACAAATATGTAAAGCTGAATACACTGGAAATCACTAAGTTTAGTACTGAAAATATTTTAAGGTAATCAATCTAACATGTTGACTTCGTCGTTATCGTCAACTCACGTAGGAAAGTACGCGGATTTATTCGGAACGAAATCAAAAACGTTCTTCTTCGTCGCACCATTCATCACTACTGACTGCTAACCTATATTCTATATGACATCCATAATAAGGCAATATTAATGCTAGATACGTCCAATCATCTTGTCACTCATGTAATGAACACAGTGACAGGATATTGACTTCTGATTCTCTACGATGTTTTGACGCTCCGATTTCTAAGAAATACTCTATCGAATGATCACATATGTGCCTTTTGTTTGTGTGTTTCTTTTATTTGACGTGATGTTTTAGAGTATAATAAGAATGTTCAACTAATGGACGTAACCTATTAACGTTCAAAAATATTTCGTTGTATTTATTTTAACACTTTGACTTAGTACACTTTGACTGTGGTACTCATATCTTAGATCAAATCAGAATTGCGAGAGGCGGACTAAACTAGAGCTATTTTCTCTAGACCGAACATGCGCCGACAATTCACTGCAATATTATATATCTTAACATCTGTGTATCATCTATGAATACACAGTAGTAATGTCCGCCCAAAATCTTGTAGCGCCGACGTAAATACAGCACATTTGTTCGCTCGTAATCCATACAAATTTGTACGTACAACACTGGTGTATACAAGCCGCAAGCGCGTTGCTCCTTGTAATACACAGCAGTGTTGAACGTCGCAGGAAAAGCGTTGAAGTTCTAACATAAACCAATCCAATGCAAGTTAAAATACAACTAAAAAGTATGAGAGTTACGTAACTACCTGGCAAAGGCGTCCGTTACGTCCTTACTAGTCATAAATCGTATTTTTTATGTACATGGGCACATATATCATGACGAGGGTCCCTCGTTCTCCAAACCAAACTAACCCAATCAAATCGATCTTTATAAAACTTATTTCGTTACCTGCAAGAGGATCTTGAATCTCACGGGCAATAAATTTGAAACTTTTAATGTTAAAACATTTACACCTATTACAGTTATAGATATTAAGCCCACGGTTGTATATATTTTTGTAGGTACTCCTAATTCTATGAGCAATCTTACTTAGTTTTGTTGTAAATAAATTTTAGTTTGGGTCAACGTGTCGTGTAGTTTAATTTATTTTTATTAATTTACTCCGTCAAAACCAGTCTCGCTATGGTCGGCGATTCGAATTTACATATCAGCGTGTATCGTCAGTAATTTTATAACTATCAAGTAGATACTTTAGTCAAATTTTAATCAAGACAACGATCGTTAACGCCGTATATATTGAAACATAAAAAGACGTGATTTGTAAAATTTATCGATACAAAATTTAACAAGAGACAGAAAAAATCAGGAGCAGCAGAAAAATACAACTACGACTTATAGGAAGCATCTACAGAGTTATGAACAAGGCAATGGATAATATTGATTGATTCTCTACCGCTACACAATGTATGGAAGGGCATATCATGGAATAAAATATAGTAATTTATACTTTTTACAAAACTTTTAAAACCTTTAAATATCACCGCAAAATTAAGTACCAGAGATATCTCAACAAATAATCAGCTCGTGATTTAAAACTGAATGAAGACAAGAGATACTGTTGAAAATAAACAAGTTCAACGACCGTTTAATGCGATACTTTCGGAAAAAATGCGTTTGATATAAGTTTATGTGTAATGATTTATCATCAAATTATTTCACGTTTTTT
>DWON01002868.1:0-19421 GCA_018251015.1 Phocides pigmalion okeechobee
TCCGGCAACCACACCTCCCCAACCGAAACACAATACATGAAGAACATGTTGCTTTACGGCGGGTTATGAGGGTGGCCATGGTACCGCCCCGGGCGAGCTCTAACGGCTCTACCACCTTCAATATCATTCATATTCATTAATTCATAATTCCTTACACCTATAAAGTAAAGTCAAAAGTGAGTGCCAGGAATCCCTGGCACTAAGCCACTGAGCCCAATACCCCAGAGATCCGAATCATAGCCTAGAGGCAAGAAAATTAGGCTATTTATTATTATTATTGTAATACAAACATAAATTTGTAAAAAAGTACGTTCTAAGTATTCGAACAAAAGAACATCCTTGTAAAATACCCTAACCTTACGACAAGACTATCAGTGTAATGTCTACGAATTATAAATGCAACATACCAGCTAGAAGATACATGACACCGGTGATAAGCACAGCACTGATCTGGTGCTTGCATACTCCAAAAAAGCCAACCAGAGCCGCACTGCCCAGAACTATGAGGCATACGAGTGCGCACGATATGGATAGATTCTGCATACCTAAAAAGGAAATAACAATAATAAATACCTTGGGACAATTTACACGTGGCTATCTGATCCCAAAATAGGCAATTATTATCAAAGTACCGCTGATCTGCTCAGAATAAGAAGGGCACATATAATATACCATGCTGGCCCGGAGCTGATTGGTCGATTTTCCATGTCATAGAAATCATTATGGAGAACTGGAAAAGGATACGTTTACATCCAGGCAAGGCACAAACAATTTTGTCATTTCATACATTTTTCCTAGATAGGAATAGAACTTTCAACTTCCAGTTTAGAACTCAGTTCAATAACAACTAGACCAAGAGGTCAAAACTATTTGAGAGTAAAAATTATTAAAACTATTTTCTAATAGCTTCGTTTAGATAGTTATGATTTAAGTAATATATACAGCCACAAGTTAATAATTTGTTTAAAAAAAACTTATTATTGTGCCTACACTAAGAGTAGTTCGACCATCTCTGTCTTCAGTAGTAACAACGGATCTACGCATGACCTCAGATCCAGCCTACCAGATGCTAGCTAGCCAGATAGCTAGAAGTCTATGAACTGCAGCGACTAATTAACATCATGTAGCCTGTATGTTCGCTTCCTTCTTTTCTCACACCAAAAAAAACGAGGTTATGTTGATCTTACGATGTTGCCAGTCAGCCCTTGGTTCTTCATCATCACTGTTTGCTAAATAATTTGTGCAAAGCGGCTGAGTGGGGAACCCAATCCGGTATAGTATTTCAATCTCCTCTTCTGTAAATAAAGTAACACTCAAAATTTCATATGGAAATAGTTAATGACGCCACAAAAGGAATCAATTTGCTTCAAAAAATCTGGCTACATATACATATTTATACATTAGGGTCAAGGACCTATAGAAAATTGGAATAAATTGCTTGGCTGCTGTTTATTACAATTTATGTTATATTTTATGATTTTATCTGTGGTCTTACTATTAAATATATAGACACAATAAAAGTATATTATGCCAAGCAGTTAGACTACAGACAATATATTAACACGATAACTACGTTTTGGGGTCAGAAATTGACATGAACACATTAAAAATAAGCTATTTTACGTGTGTTTTGTGCTTCAATAAAATTTTATTGCTGCATCGATTTTAAGGTGAAACAATTTATACGTTTCGGTGGAAAGGTGCCACATTCTGTCGGTTTACTTACGTATGAAGTCCTTCTTAGTTATCGGGAGAAGTAAAGCATTTGCGATCGACTACATGTAGATGTGCTGTTTTATACGGATTTGGTTACAAATGTCAATGGGCAGTTGCAACTGCTTGCCATCCGATTTCAACAGGCACATTTCATATAAAAAACTACACATGTCCATGAAATTTATATTTATTCAAGTGAAAAATTGTAAATGAAAATCTAGTAAAAAATAAACCTTCGAAAAACGTGTCGCCTTTTCATAAAATAAAGCAATAAATAAAGTTCTTTAGGAACTCATAGCGAAATGACAAGATAGAATTACCTTCCAACGACACGCACATAGTCCATATACCGCCATTCATCGGAACTAAAAAGGTACTCGGCCCGCCGCCTTTCCGACTGCTTGTGTCTTCAATCTGCAAAAATATAAATTTAAGTACTCGTATATAACTTAAGCAATGATCGTACAGCGATAAGATTTTCTCACACGGGGCGGCCGGACAGAAATCTCCGCCATGCAATTCGGTTTTTTCAAAGTCGTGTAATGACTTATCATATGATTTGAAAGTAATACTATAGCGGAATTTATACATTTCACTACGTCCCGGGTACTCACGATTAACTCCCGCCGCCGTAGTTTCGCCGTGACCACAAGCTATGGTTCGAAATATAGGCATTAATTTTTTTTAATCGTTAATCGTGAGCACTCGTACATGGTAAAAATCATGATCATTCTCATCAACCAACTGCTCTACTATTGCGCGGGTCGTGTTCAAAATGAAAATGAAAGGACTGTAGTCCACCTTGCTGGTCAAGACTGGATTGACACTGTGTTAGGAACTTTATGCAAGGTGATAGAACTACAGTAGGTATCGTACTCATAATCCGCTGTAAAGCAGTTTTAGTGTGGTTTTTGGCTACATGTACAAGCGAGGCTAACATCTCAATCTTCAGAAGTAGCATCCTATTTTTGCACGACGTCAAGTATTATGTTCTGTTAGTGAGGTTGGACGTAGATGTCCATGGGCTATAGAAACAATTTAACATCAGAGGGCCTGTACGCTTGTTTGCTACTTTCAAACAAGTAAAAAATGTAGAGAAGTCTCTAACATATATAGTTCTTTACGATGTTTTACTGTGTTGGTAAAGCAAGAGATAATAACTTTTTAATAAGTATATAACTTAACAAAATGCCAAGGATTTCAACCCCAGATTCCTCGTGTATGAAAGACCGAAATCTTTCCCACTATTCGTACAACTCAAAATTCACAAATGATATTTGTAATTATTTTTTCCATAGTATGTTTTTATTGTTCAAAACAGGTAAATTAAAAATATTTTTAAACAGAAGTCCATTATTGGGACGCGAAAACTCATTTCGTAACAAAATAACAAAATGTTTTTGTTATAAATTGTGTACATAAGCTCGCTTGTACATTACAAGCAAGGTTGTACAGAGGTAATTGAAATGGGAATTTTTTTGAAACTGAAGTAGGAAATGAGTATATCGTCCACCTGATGGTAAGTGGTAAACTTCGAAAGCTGGTAGAATTATAGATTGACCGGGATCATACCATTGCCGCCTGCATAATCCGCCGTGAACAAATTCTTGTGCTTCGGTTGAAGAGGTGTGGTTCCCGGCTAACTTAGAAGCTAGGCGACAATCTTAGTCTTTGGGAGTGACAACACATTTAGGTAGCATTCGTAACATTATGCTGTGTCTGCCGTAGCAATGCCTAGCAGGTGGTAGAGCCGTCAGAGCTCGCCCGGGGCGGCACCACCGCCACCCTCATAACCCGACGTAAAGCAACATGTTCTTCGTGTATTGTGTTTCGGTTGGGGAGGTGTGGTTGCCGGATACACAATATTGGAGGCGATCATCTTAGTCCTCAAGTGTAAGAACGCATCCGCGTCCATCCTTATTCTATTCCTGTTCTATTTGAGATTGGACGTGGTTGTCCATGGGCTGCAGTGACCACTTAACACCAGGTGGCCTGTGTGCCCGTTTCTTACTCTTTCACAATATAAAAAGCATTATGCTGTGTCTACCATAGCAAGCGTAATACGTAACTAGTGAAATCGTAGAAACCTTGGCATTCTGCGCTACGCATATCGACATCTACGCATGTTCACATATCGTAGCGCATTGCTATTTCCATTGTAGTAACCATAACACTGTACGGCGCTTATCGTAGTTACCGTAGCGTTTTGCTACGAATAAGGGAGGAGTCTCTAGATTATACTTATTTCATATACAAATATAATGAAATATTACATTTTACTTCAGGGTAACAATCAGTATATATCTATCTTATTTCATTTTATCTTATCTTATCTTATCTTATATATAAAAGAAAGTCGTGTTAGTTACAGTATTTATAACTCAAGAACGGCTGAACCGATTTGGCTGTAATTTGGTGGGGAGATAGCTCAGAACCAGGAGACGGACATAGGATACTTTTTATCCCTTTATCCCGTTACTTTTTATCCACTATAAAACGGGGTATAACAAAAACACATCTGACGTGGAATAACAAAACGCAAATGACAGCTAAACGTAATTTTGTTTTGGGTTGTTTGTGTATGGTTGACAATTTGATAAGTATAAATTTTGTCAGAAATCAATAATTATCGGAAAATTTAGCATTAATTTTAGAGTCCTAAATCTGCTCATTCATTTTCTCTTACGCGGAACGAAGTTCGTCGGGCCAGCTAGTATTTCATAAAATATATATTTGTACCTCTGCGTCAAAGTTTCACAGACAGAGTCGCTAGTATGGCTATGTGTAATGTACAAATGCCTAGGTAGTAGTGAATATGTTAAAATATGTAGGATCACATGCTTATTAGCATAACCAATCCATTAGTTGTACCAAAGGTTGTATTTTGGTAAAAAAATAACTTTAAGTATAAGGCAAAAACAAAATCGTTTATAAATTGTTCCCTCGCGCACCTGTTTGACCGAGTCATAAATTAAGAGTCGTATAAAGTTTGATAACTACTAAAAAGTCTACTTAATAACAAGGTTAAAAGCTCCAAACACTTTATGGACCAAGGGCAATCCCTACTATTACATAACTACGAAACATTGTTAGTTTCTTTATATGCTTGTGTTACTTTAACGCGGTGATTTCTTACTTAAAGTAACTGAAATTATGTACATAGAATGCCAGTACCTCTGGTTTCGGTATTAACGATGTATTATCCCGCTAAGATATATGAAAACTGTTCCCAAAAATAATTCTTGTAAATATAACAATCTTATTAAGAAAAAATACATTATATTTTGCTATGCAGTTTATTGGTGTTTAAGGATAAGAATGTATTTAAACTTTAATTACAGTAATGAGAATGTAAAAAATAAATATAATAAAAGCTCAACTAAAAAAACAATTGAAGGTGTTAGAACTATAGTTCGACCGGGGAGGTACCACCGCCATCCTCATAATCCGCTTTAAAGAATTACTTGTGTTTCGATTGGAGAGGTGCGGTTGCCGGCTACACTTTGAAGCGAGGCGACCATCCTTAGGAGTAGCAACGTATCTATGTTCGAGTTTAGATAGGATTTCAGTGGTGTTTGTGGATGTATATGGGCTGCGACTTCTTAACATTAGGTGGTTTGTATGCTCATTTGCTACTCTTATCACATAAAAAAATATATAGAAAGTCCGTGCCATGCAGCATGGTGTCAAGAACGCTAGTATGGCGTTTAAGTATATGCATGTTGCGGGCAAAACCGCAAGTTAACTCTAGTACTTTATAAATTATATGCAAAATCAAGGTTGTCGGGTCATAAAATTTGCACTTTTTATTATACCGGTGCTCCGAGTCGCCTTGACCTGGATACCGATAACATCGCTTTGAAATTGCAATGTATCACTTAATACGGACAATGGAAGGGGTTAGTTGTAACAGCGTTTAGCTGTTTTCCAGGAAAAATGGCTCATTTGTAAGCATTTATAATCTATACAACTTTGAAAACTTACCGTTTAACGGAATATTTAAATAAAGTGGTACAAGTACTTTACGTACGTAACATATATTATGAAAGAGTAAGAAACGGGCAAGCAGGCCACTTGGGTGGTCACTGCAGCCCATGGAAAACCACTTCCAATCTCTAATAGAACAGAAGTTTTATTTAAGGATGGTAGCGGATGCGTTCCCACTCTTGAGGACTAAGATGGTCGCCTCCAATAATGTGTATCCGGCAACCACACCTCCCAACCGAAACAATACATGAAGAACATGTTGCTTTACGGCGGGTTACGAGGGTGGCGGTGGTGCCACCCCGGGCGAGCTTTAACGGCTCTACCATCTTTAAGATAAATAACACATTTATAGGTTCTCGTGGTAAACTTTTCAAAAGAGGCCGATACTTTGTAGCGGGATAAATGCGATTTTCAATCACTGAAAACTAAACGGAATACTCTTGTACTTGTGGGATATATCAAATCTCAGGAAGAATGACGTGTGATGTGAGAAGAGTAACAAACAAGCATGCAAACCAACTGATGTTAAGTGGTCGCAGCTCTTAGGCATCCTCATACAGCCACAAACATAACTGAAATCCTATCTGAACTCCAGAGGACTAAGATGCCATCTCGCTTCAAAGTATAACCGGCTACCGCACCTCTCCAACCGAAACACAAGTATTGCTTTATGTCGGATTATGAGGGCGGTGGTGGCACCTCCCCGGTGGAAATATAGTTCTCCCACCTTTAAAAAAGTGTGAATCAGTTTATAAAATGTTCTTGCCGAAGTTCTCTCTCGACGACTCAAGCCCCCTTAATTTGCGTAGAAAATACCGTAACAGTATTCTAGTCCTGAGGAGTGAGGTTTAGAGAACCTAATCCTGAGCAGATCCATGTTTCATTGTGCCACTAAGGGTCTTCTCATACGGGTATTGAAATCTGGACCTATACTGTCTAGACAAACCATTATAGCGATTACAGTGACCCACAAGTAGTGGAAAAAAGTTTTTAGTCGTCTTGCCAATTTGTCTTATCTATAACAAGTCAATCCATCATAGTATTTCAGTCTACTCTATTGTAAAAAAATGCAACACTCAAATTTTCTTATGCAAATGGTTAATAATGTCAAAACATATGTGTTCAAAAAATATATCTTGATATACTATTTGGGCCAAGGACTTATAGACAATTGGAATAAATTGCTTGGCTGCTGTTGAATACAATTTATGTTATCTGTTATGATGTTATCTGTGGTCTTACTTTCAAATATATAAACGATAAACTTGTAGTATGCCAAGCAGTTAGAGCACAGATAATATAAAATAACAAGATACTACCTTATGGGGATTGACATGAACAAATATTAAAAATAAGCTATTTTATGTGTAGGTTTTGTGCTTTAAGAAAAAAAGGTATTCAGTCGTCTTGCCAATTTGTCGTAAAGTATTCGAGAAAGTAAAAAAAACAGAAAATGTTTTATCCACGACAAATTCAACATTTCAGAAGCGACAGATTAAAAGCCTTCTCTTGTATAATGATTTCCATCCATCATTTCCTTTCCCGCCGCTCTGGGTCGGTTTTCAATGTGATCATTAATTCAGCTAAATCGGACGGTAAATAACTCACAGATTACATTTAAGAAAATGTCACTATACTATTTTTAAGTTATGATAACTTAGATTATTACATTGAAAAAATGCCGCTATACTATTATTAATTTTTAATAACTTAGATTATTACAGCGAAAAAAATCCATTATACAATTTTAAGTTATAATAACTTAGATTATTAAATTGCAATGATGCGACATTATTATATTGAAGAAAATGGCATTATACTATTTTTAAGTTATATTAACTTAAAAATAATAAAGTGGCATTTACATAAATATCGAGACTCGTTTGTTTCTTTTCCAACATAAGATTTACATATTAAAACGATTGTGGCGTTTGAAATTTAGTTGCTAAGTTAGGTCAATTAGGCCGTTTTAGCATTCCTATTGATCTTTATTACAAAAATTAGCATACAAATATTTTTCAGACTACAGTGTACGTAATACGAAATTATTGAGACGATTCAGCAGTAATAAGGTCCCTCGCAAATGACACTAATATCTCCAGGGAACGGTAAAGGGAATAGCTTGAAAGCAGAATGTCAATCGTAATTTGCCGCGTCTACGTGACACAGAGATCTTGATATTTCAATAAATCATCGGTTGATAGGTAAATGTCACCAAGTAAAGTTTTCGTTTTTTGTTTTATCGTACTATACGATAACATACTTGAAACCCGAATTTTAATCGTAATTTGCCCCGTTTATGTGACTCAGTCAGTTTGATATTTCATAATAAATTGTCGATGTCAATAAATTGTCGATTGTAGGGACATCTAACTAAGTATTCGTTTTTTTACTATGTTATCAATTTTAATTTAATAATTTAATAATTTCAACTAATGTCCAAACTACATTTTCAATGAAAAAAGAACGGTCAACACTATTTTATAAAAAAAAAAATCTATTTTATTTTTGAACTTTTACTTATCTACAAAAAAATATGACAGTTATTTTTTATTGTTGCCAGTTAACTCTATTTCTGGCCTTGGAATCCAAGTTTAAGTATATTAACATATATTGGTATATTAACTTTCCATGATCTAAATGCTGAACAATAAAAACGCCAACAGTATTGTTTTCTATTCAATTTTCATAAATAATGTATGAACCTCCTTCCCACTAACGAACTTCTCGGCAACTTGTTATCGCAAAATATTGTCGTTTGTTACGTAACCATTATAAAATGGGACTGAAACCAAAAACTAAGTCCAATTAGTGTGAAGTACGTGCGAGTTGTTAAAATGCAAATGTTAAAACCCAGCAAATTAGATTTTAAGTCACCATTAGCTTTAGCTTTACTTGGAGCATAGAGCATAGATATTTTATACAATATAATAGTACAAAAACTAAGCATTTTATCAATGCATCTGATAAATTATCCTGTCATAAATAATTTATTCATTGCAATAAATAACAAGGCTGTGGAGGCAATTTATCATTGATCCGATACTCTATAAAAAACTATGATGGCGATAAAAACGAAAGATGCCTTTACTTTTATACTATTCTTAGAATTTAACTTTATAATATTTGTAACCAAAGATATCTTAGGGAATGCAGGGGCTCTTGGACACTCAAAAATTTGGAGCCCTTTTGAAAAGTATAATTTAAAAATGCAAAGGACCCAACAACTATCGTGCCTTTCTTTCATATTTACTATTAACTCCACTTTTTCATTATTAAAATATTAATATTAAAAACCTGATTTGGCGAACGATCAACATCTAAATTAAGAAATAAAGAAATGTTGACGGCCAGTATTAGTATATACGTAGAATATAAATATGTATTGTGTTTTAGGTATGTATTGGGTAACTAATTCAATTGACCTTTCTGACGTCCAACCGGGGCCTTTTTGACGTCGGGAGCCCTGAAATTCCCAATTAGGCAAAGGCCTAACGCCCGTCACATAGCTCGAACAATGGTATCAATCAATATAAATATACGATCATTATTTGGCAAATAAAAGTTAAAATTTAGCTCAATATTAGAAAGATATGGACGGAACACAGACTGGACAAAAAAGATCTACATTCTTTTTTTACTAGCCCTATCCAAAGCCTTTCAATTTTACTTGGTCTGTCTTTTCTATGAGAATAGGAGAATTGGAGAATAGATTAGAAAAGAATACAGTAATAATTTATTCATGGTAAATAAAAAAACACGCATACATGCATCAGCAACACAGAAATTAATACAGATAATTAAACCAAGGCTATTATCTAAAACAAATAATAATTAATGTACTGAATTCTAGAAAGAAACTTTTTGAAAATTTTAAAGACAAAAAAACAACATCGTTATATAAAAAATGGAGAAATAAAAACATAACATAACTTAGAATCTGGCCTAACATCTAATTTTATTCTCGGATGCCATTTTAGCGCTGTCATTTTTTTCAATCAAAGTTGGAAACCTGTTAATATCCCAGCTCTGCATCCACATCATAATAACTAAATACGTTATCATTTAAATCACGACAGTTTTTATTCTGACTAGAGCCTTTACTAGAATACCTCATTAGGTCAAGGACTCGATCCAATCACTTTACGTATTCAGATTTACTTTCTAAGCACACTGAAATCGAATCATGAATAGAATCATATGAATATTTTGTAGAATCTAGGTGAATTAGGTAATTTAATAGAAATACGATTTGAAGAAAAAATTACTAGAAAGGGCGCCATTGTCACTTGTCACGTTATGACTAATCTAACGATTCCTGATTATAGAATTCACTCCAGTAGTTTGGTTATTACGATGGAACGTCCAACATATAGTGTTCAAATCATAATTTAGTCATGTAAAAATGTTCATAAAAGCACGCAACGTCATTATGATGGCTATGTT
The DNA here is from genome assembly GCA_018251015.1 of Phocides pigmalion okeechobee. NCBI lineage: Eukaryota > Metazoa > Arthropoda > Insecta > Lepidoptera > Hesperiidae > Phocides > Phocides pigmalion. The sequence goes on from DWON01002868.1 coordinate 10,150, forward strand.
TTTAAATAATAAAAACTTATTAAAAAAATGACATTAAACAAATATTAAGCCATGACCACGAGCCAGGCAACTGGTTTGAAATGTCGGATATCAAAAATCGTCAATTATGTGTATCCTGTATATAGTAAAATATAAAAATAAAAAATAAAATCATTAATCTTATCCTTCGAACACACGAAACTCGTTAGTTTTGGTCCACTGTAATGATCTTTAAGGGTTTGACTTTTTTTTAAATTGTTAGCTAGTCTCTATATCGTTAACAAAAATATCTAGCTATGTCAGCTTGTAAATGATATTGAAAATGGCATAATCGTGCGTCTTTGCTAATTTCACCACCAAAGGCTTGCGTGCGAAGCGAAAATACGTCAAGGTGACCTGGAAAATGTAATTCTAAGTCCGTACCGTTAATATGCAAAAACTTTGCTTTCGTTATTATGAAATAGCTTTTTTATACGTCCAAGTGTTCAGGGTCGAGACGAAATGAATTCATTGACGTCATTCTGCATTCCATATTAAAATCAAGAATGCCGCTAAAAACATTAGAAGTTATTGCAAGAACCTTTGTTTTTGAACAAAGGTACTATTACTTTACTATTTTTACTAAAAACCTGTGTAAGGTTTTACACATAGGTACTTATCGTACATACAAAAATGCGATATTGTTTCTAAATTTTACATAACAATACATAATAATAAGTAAACGACTTTCTAAGAAAATGATGAAATCGTTTTAGTACATTGGGTAAAATTAAACGAAATTATTTTGTTTTTTATTTCCTGAATAGTAAGTTTTGCAATTGCTTGGCTTAAAGAACCTTCACGGCTTTACTGATGTCTTATTTCCAGGATAGTTTGACCAATTTTGGACTTATATGAGGTTTTGCCCTAGAAGCTTGCGCTGATAGTAAGTGCGCGCCAGAAATTTCCAAGACTTCAAAATGATTTAGTGATAAAACCATATCGTAACCTACTACCGTAATTATCCTGGCTGAAGACTTAAATTGAAACATACCGCTGTTATAGGATGGGTCATGATGAAAAATAAAGATCTCGGAAACGAGCGTCCATAAAATTTAATAGTTCTTTTGAAATCCAATAGCTTATTTTTGGAACATGCTTGAAAATAATGTTGACCCCGTTATACATCATATAATCGTTTAAAGGTAGCTTTTCAGTTCCATTTATATTTAAAGAAATAAATTATTTATTTATGGTAATAAAATATACGAAACAAGAGTACCGAAACATCATTTAATTTTCCAACATTGAATATATTCTTGTCGTGTTTTTGAAGTATACTTACAAACAGTATTCGAGAGTAATTTCTATGTCAAGCATTTGTGACTGCTTAATGTTGTTTTAAAATAATAATATTTCAGTGTAAATATTTTTACTAAGTGAGATGAGTAGCAAAGGAGCATGCAAATCACCTGATGTTAAGTAGAGGCAGCCTATAAACGTCCACATACATCCACAAACACGACTGAAATCTTATCTAAGCTCGAACTTATCTACGTCATCGTCGAGTAGCAACGTATCAACGTATCTACGTTGCTACTCCTGAGGACTAAGATGGTCACCTCGCTTTAAAGTGTAACCTGCAACCGCACTTGCACTGTACTGTACTGTATACTATGTATATGTTTATATAAATAAAATTAATTAATAATATTAAATATTTAATGCAGATAGGATATATAAATGACTTAGTATTCAGTGAAATATTTCTGTTAGGAATCATATAATTTTAAGGTCTGTACGTCACACTGGGCGTAAAATGTATTGAGAGATATAATAATGAAATTCATACCGTATAAATTTTGTTGGGAATGTTTTCAAATAAACGTTTCGAGAGAAACAAAAAGTAAGCAGGCTTTTCACACTTTTGAGAATAATTTTATTTATTCGTTGAATAAGTTGAGAGCTAAATTTTATGCAACCAACATTTTTATTGCGGTTTTATTAGCTGACGCTACAATTAGGCTTTCGTTAGTAATCACTATGTACAAAATATGGTCTGTTTAGTCGGTCATCATGTTTCTATTAACGGTGGTAGTATTATTTGAAAGGTGGAAGAACTATAGTACCACAAACGCCCTCATAATCCGCCGTAAACCGTTACTTGTATTTCGGTTGGAGAGGTGTGGTTGCCGGCTACACCTTGAAGCGAGGCGACCGCCTTAGTCCTCAGGAGTAGCAACGTAGTAGTACGTAGTAGTAGTATCTACGTTCGAGCTTAGATAGGATGTCGGTCGTATTTGTGGTTGTAAGTGGATATATATGGGCTGCGACTATTTAACATCAGGTGGTCTGCATGCTCGTTTGCTACTCTTCTATAGGTTATATAACAAATATTTTGTAAACAATCATAATTTAAAGGCAAGTTTATTATTTAAAAAAAAAAGACAATTTAATTACTTTGGTTTGTAAGAACGCTTTCAAAATGGACTAATTATGAAATTATTTGATTAAAAATCGTTAAAGTGTTAAACGTGTACATATATTCGTTACATAGTAAATTGTACAAATTGATAGAGCTTAAGAAATGTTATGATATACTAATTGACAACAACAATTTTCACATCTCGAGAAAAAATTGTATGCTGTTGAATTTTATATGAGACCGTAACAGCGATAACAATGAAACGACGAGTTTAAAGTACTCTATAATTTTCACAGTAAATTAGTAATTGTCCTCCAGACGGTCGTAATTAAGGTCCACGCTAATAAACATTACAAGGACTTACTTGTAACATTAACGAGAATTGCATTAATTTTCTTCGTACATACTAATTGATCCCATAGACAAGTTGTTTCTAATGTCGACAGAACGGAGACCCATCTCATAAACACTCCCAAATTTGGGAAAAAAATATGGCTGATATGACGAATAGGGGGCTTGACTATTTTAATGAAAGACTTTACAAGGGAGTAAAAATCGATATATCGATCGATAATATAATTAATTAAGTCGATACAACGTTTATATTTTTCGGAGCTCATCTAATATTCGTACGCTACTCACTGTTGGATCGCGGCTTATAGTTTGGGGAATTACGGCCTAGATGAAGAGTAATTAGGCGAGGTAAAATAAAGCCTCAAGTGAATAGAAAAAATAATGAGTATTATGTTAGTGTGAGTAACCCGCTAATGGATTTCAGGAATGGATCCCCAAGGGATGAAACGCGAAAAATCAAATAAAGGACACGTTTCTACGAATTAACGTTTAAGCTTCAACTTACTTATTTAAAATATCATGTTGTAGGTCAGGAATGGGTCAAATATCTAAGGAACTTCTCCCGTTTCATAGCGGTAGAACTTATAGTCTGATTGGTGAGATACCTACCCCCATCGGCGCCTCATAACCAACAGGTTTGATAGGTGGTAGAAATATAGCTTGACCGGGGAAGATCATCGTCATGCCCATTTCAAGCGTAAAGCTTACTTACGTCTCATTCACAGATGACCACTTTAGTCTTCAGGAATAGCAACACATTTGTAATTGACTTTAACTGGTACTCTTGTTCTTGAAGGACTCGGTTACAGATGTCTATGGACAGTAGTGACCACATACCATCAGTACCACTTGTTCGTTTCTTATATCCATTTTAGAAAGAAACTTTACATCAGATGTTTTGCCTCATTTGATTATACTTACCAATAATGACCAAAGTTGGGTCTAAAATCCATGAAGGTTATACATATACTAAATAGGAGCAAGTGTTACCTTAGCCAGCTTCTCGTCGAGTAGCCATTGCAGCGCTGTGTTGGAGGCGTTGGCCAGTGCGGCCAGCGCGGCCCGCTCCCACACCACGTGCTCCCAGTGGTCCGTCATGATTGCAGCGCATAGCATCGCCGTAGAACAACTGCAACAATTATTTCAAGGTTGTAAATGTACGGTTGTAAGTGTGATTGCAGGCTCACTTACATTGAGGCAATCATTTTAATCACCACGAGTAATAAAAGGTCTGTGATTGACTTCAATTTAACTTAACTTAGTTGAAATCCAAAATAGTAGTAAAGGAGCTTGCAGATGACCTGATGTTAAATAGCCATAGTACATGGACATTCTCATTTAACCTTTAGCTTCCTAGACACGAATTAAATACGCCAGAATTCTTCAAAGTATGTATCTAGCCATTCTTATATAACGAGGCAATATTTCAATGTGTAGATATTACTGTTTGTTTTACTTTAGGCGTAAAAAGTCTAAGAGACAATTTACTCAATGTCAGAACAAATATTAACTTGTTTTATGCTTGTCGTCTTTCCTTCCTTCACACCTGTACTTTCCTTTCTGTCTGATATACGACTGTTTATACAATTCTACAACTTATCTCGTAAAAAACAAGAAAATGTCTTAGCTTCCTCAGCGAAAACGTCCGCCGTCTGATCCCGACAGTCAATTTGAAGCCACGTAAACACAAATAAGGAATTCATTCAATTTAGTAATTTACGACAAAATTTATAGAGTCGAATGTTTTGCCTTTCTTCTTTATGCATGGAATGGTCCTATTTAGCAGTGCTCTGTATTCTGACTGTAGAAATACCACAGGCAAAATTAGTATCACATATGCATGAGAGCTTCGTACTTGAGCTCGAAGAGTATCAAGTATCTGTCACTTGTATCATGTGGAATTAAGATCCTAATAAATAGTCTGACGTACTTTTGCCGTCCATTTCTAAACTATTCCACATAGAAGAGGACTTATTGAAATTGATTACAAATAAATGCGTGAATACCCCTGAGAACTAAGACAGTTGTACCGCATATAAGTTATAAAAAAGCAAATGGAACTAGGTTTTCCTCAAGGTTAACGCATTACAAATAAAAAATCTTCAAATTTTATATCGTCAAACTCAGAGAATCTTTGTGATATTTATTTATGAAATAAATAATAAAATACTATCAATTTGTACGTGGAAGTCACGCGAATGCAGATCACAACACAAGACATAACTTAATCTTTCTCCGATGTGAAGCTCCATCGATTGCTATTCACGGCGCCAATGTGTCTGGACGGCACTCAGAATAAAGGCTGAGAATTTATCATTCCTCTTATTATAATGTCGTTTTATTTCACAATAGAAATTTCATCTGTAAGCGTGAAAGCTGCCTCTGCGCCAACTTTGTTTTCTGCTCTACCCGACGCCATATTCTGTGAATATAAACTTTTCCCTCGAGAACTTCAGTTGTCTATAAAAGAAGCCTACGGGATTACTGGATGAAAAACTCCATTTATTCTCAAATGAGAAGTGTGCGCTCAGATGAAATATTTCTCGTGGCGAAACACGTTTTCTGGGATACTTACGTTCAGTAAGTTTTCCTTGTGTTTTTTTGTTATAATGTACGAATAAAGGAATAATGCTGAAATAATGTGAAAATTGGAAGGCTCCTTATAAGTTTCATACGCGGCACATCTATATATAAGTGATCTAAGTCAGATATTTCTATATCCCGATTTTGAACCTATTCGATGTAGATTGCTGAAGAAGGACCAGCAGGATAAGAAAATGAATGGATGGATAGAGTAAAAGGTACTTTTTTGCAGTTGTTTCAACTATTCTTCGACCTAGCAGTAGCCGTGAATCAACTATTGCGTTTCAGTGGAACAGTTGGTGATTGCCAGCTACGCATAAAAGTGGTGTGACCATCTTAGTTCACAGGAGAATCAATACGATTAAAGATAACAAGTGGCCATCTTAGTCCTTAGGAGTAGTAACATTAATGTATTGCTTTAGATAGGCCTTCAACCCTATTTGAGGTTGCATATGTTTATATAACATCAAAAAGCAAGTATGTTCGTTTACTATTCTTCTCAGATAAATAAAAAGACTAAAAATTTTGTAAATACGGAAAATGAAAGATGTACTAATTTGGAAAGCACAATTGTTTAAGCAGTAGAAAAAACCGGGACCTTTGTGTGGTTTTCTCCATTAAAATATAAGTATTATGAGACCATAATAGCCGCTTTGTTCGTTCAGAATTTTCCTTTTTGTTTAGAGTAACGAGGAATGTGAACCGCTTTAATGAATAATTTCAAGCTACTAATTATCAACACATTATTTTTCGACGGCTGCACTCGGATTTGTTTTCACTATGAGTCAAAACGGAAGTCAAATGGCACTTTTTCAAAGTTTATTCTTACAGAACCCTTTTTGAACGTAAAAAAATCTACCATCGCTTCGAAAAATGCCTCGTTATGGAGGGAAAAAAGGTTTTGTCCACCTTGCTGGCTAAGTGTCAAGTTGTAGATTACACATAATTTATAATTATTATGGTATTTTTTAATAATGCTTATAATGATATTTATCTTAATATTTAAAGTTAATGATAAACAATTTGTAAGCTATATAGATAAAATGATAGGAATCTGCCATTGTGTATGCATCACGGCAAATGAGTTTTTCGTGATGCGCTCGAAAAAATTATAAACTGTTCTCAGGTCCTTTTTAAAAAAGTAGTGGATAGTGTTGATCTCTTTTTTCTATTTTTAATTATTTGACACTTGATGCTTTTCTAAAAAATATCACGACAACATCATTGATGGTAAAGTTTAAAAAAACTACGATTTTCATAAGCAACGCGTTCAGTGATGTGTGTTTTTAGGAGAAATAGGACACTCATTTAAAGGTAACAGTTTAAAGGTGGTAGAGCCGTTAGAGCTCGCCCGGGGCGGCACCACCGCCACCCTCATAGCCCGCCGTAATGCAACATATTTTTCATGTATTGTGTTTCGGTTTGGGAGGTGTGGTTGCCGGATACACATTATTGGAGGCGACCATCTTACTCCTCAAGAGTAGGAACGCATCCGTGTCCATCCTTAAATAGAACTTCTATTTTATCTGAGATTGGACATGGTTGTCCATGGGCTGCAGTGACCATTTAACACCAGGTGGCCTGCTTGCCCGTTTCTTACTCTTTCATAATAAAAAAGACAATTCATACCTTTTGTATGAAAAGGTATATTTTCCAGTGGCATTTCTGAGTAAGATTAGTTCTAAAGAGCAAGACTTTCGTACCATGTCATTCAGGTCTTATACTCTTTGAGGTTAAAACTTTCCCTGCGATTTACAACACTGCTGTGTAATACGCAGCGCAATACGCTTGCGGCTTGTACACAACTGTGTTGTACGGACAAATCTGTATGGATTACGGGCGAACAAAAGTACTGTGTTTACGTCGGCGCTCTAAGACTGGGGCCGGCATTACGACTGTGCATTCGTAGATGATACACAGATGCTAAATAATACGATATTTCTGTGAATTGTCGGCGCATCTTCATCATCTAGTCTAGAGAAATAAGCTCCAGCGTAGTGCTGCCTCACGCAACACTGACCCGATTTAATATACATGAGCCCCGCAGTCATAGGGTTATATGTATGTATCCAGTAATCAGTGATCAACTTTGAAAATATGTGTCTATCTTATATCACACCCTTTAAAACAAAAATGATTGTTTACTACACATAACATAAAAAACTTCGGCAGTTTGTAATAAACAGATAATATCGAAGTATTAAATGAACACTTGCTACGTACAATATAAAGTTCGTTTTCGATCTTAACGACGCAAACAGTACTTCTATCATATATATATCTATATACGATATCATTCCCACAAACTCCAGTGAAACTGTGCCAACGTTTTATTGGACTACTTGGCAGCAACAGTGAATGCTTTAGTCAACTTTAAATTGAACTCGGGGTCGCGGCATGAAACCAAGTTTGGTCAAATTTTTTTGACAGAGATGCTAGCTAATTTCCAGATCGTTCGTTACTCCGACATGTAACTTTATAATGCGAATCATGCTTTTTTAATGAAAACAAACGAGATTGCAATTTATGTGACGATAATTGGTAGCCAATTCTCTGTGTTAGATAAGAACCAGCCCTTCTATCTCCAGCAGCGTCGATTAAACGCGGGACTAATTGTTTAAAAAAATCGGCATTTGGACTCCATAGACCCAGTGTTTCAAAGCCAATGTAGTAAATACATTGCAATATGGTACGTTTAAGCTATTTTTTTAATAGACAACATATACTGAGCTTCAACGCAACACTTTCAGATGAGATTTTTTTTATCATGAAAGAGTAAGATTATATTATCTTTTTTCATACTTTTAGAGCGTGATTTTTTGTAATCCGGTTTTAGAACTTACATTTTATATAACTACAATACCTCCACGTCTCTTTCTTTACGTTAATTCCACATAAAATTCTAGTTGATAGCTTTACTTAATTTTATGGCTATTTCTACGACCGCGTCAGTGTTTCATAGTGAACCTTTTAGTCCAACTTATTCACGGGGCGGGCGACTCATCAGTACGAAAATTATAATAGGATTTCTGTTCGATTACGAGTTAGTAAATGTATATCTATGAATCGTGCTTAGCCCCGCGGCTTGTCGAAAAGCAGTCCACAACGTTAAGCAAAGACAGACGCTGTCAGTAGTTGGATGGGTGATCATTAGTAGATAAATTAAACTTCAGTGATTGGGTGGACATGTCCAGATGTTCACACTTTGTTTCAATTGTTATCGATTTATGAAAGTTATTAAATTTTGTTGTTGGTCCTCATGGTCGGTAACCTTTTAGACGGAAGAGCCAAAAGTTGCAAGTTTGCAAATTTTCGCATATTTAAAAGAACCACTAAAAATAAATTTATATCTGTCTGAATGTTCCGATTTCAATACGGCGGATAGCTTTTGTTGTTGTAAGTAATTAAACAACGTTTATTTAAAAACGCGAACAAACTCGCGGCCACAGCTAGTTTTTATATAAAAACTTGCAATTTGTTTTGCAAAAAACATACTTTAGTTATAAAATAAATATACTATAACGAAAGTTATTGATATATGCCCAGTATATAAAATAGATAGTTATAGCTATGGGTTCATTTTTAAGAGCTTAGTCAATAAAATAATTTATGGTAACTTGAGAGCCAATATTTTCATTGAAAGGCCGCAGGTTGCCGACCCCTGCTCTAGGTGATTGGAAGACATTAGGAGGACGGGTTAGTCATAGAAACAATATTTCCATTCATTTGCATTGGATCAATGTGGTGCAGAATGCTCTAGACCTCCCCTAGTAGTAGAGATGGTAGGTGGTAGAGCCGTTAGAGCTCGCCCGGGGCGGTACCACCGCCACCCTCATAACCCGCCGTAAAGCAACATATTGCTCATGTATTGTGTTTCGGTTGCAGAGGTGTGTTTGCCGGATACAGATTATTGGAGGCGACCATCTTAGTCCTCAAGAGTAGGAACGCATCT
>DWON01002869.1:0-19419 GCA_018251015.1 Phocides pigmalion okeechobee
ACACGATCCTGAATCACGCTATCGAAGTTTTCTAAATATCTTGCATATATACAAACTCCGAAATGAGACATTCGGAGACGGAGACTACCGCTCTCCAGGCGACAAGAACCCGCCTGAAGGGAGATCTCCATTCGCCAAAGTTTTAAGGATCATGAAGCCTTTAAAGGTTAGCTGTTTCCGTGGATCGGGGAAACGGTGGCCACCGATGTAAGAAAGGTCTGCCTAACCTATAATAAGCAAGGATTTTCCAGCGCCAGTTATAAATCCTCTTCGAGTGCGTATACACGCGACTGATATAACAGTACATAAAACAATACATCGCTTGTCAAAAAAGATCGACTCTACATAAAATAAATAAAGATAGCTGCTAAATGCCGTTTAGCAGCAATCAAAACTCGCAAAAATTATGCAAATGGTCTTAAATTCTTGTTGATTCCAGACGCGAGGTGCCAGTGAAGGTGGACCGCATCCAGGGCTTCCCCAAGTTCGGGTCCCGGCGCCTGTCCTGCCGCCGCACGCTGCGCCAGCTGCGGGAGCTGCCGCCCTTGCCGCTGTGCGCCTGACGGACCGGGGCCATGTCATTCACATTCTAATAGTTCGTTTATACAGTGATAGTTGTATTCAATACTGGTTGTACTCAACACTCCACGGCTCTTGCGGACGATATAAGGACATCTAGTAGACAACATTTCAAAAAGAGTCGCAGACCACTTTCTAAACCTTCACTCGGATGTCAATATGTTGTGTCGTTCATATACTGTATATTTAAGCTCTAATTTTCAATTACTGATCGTTCCTTTTCATTTATACCGCCTTCGATGATTTCTGCTGAGCCCAAAGGTTGACTGGTAGATAATGCTTTTAGCGTTAAGTCCGCCTTTTGTACCACTTTTGTACAAACCGTATTTGGTATAATAAAGAATAAATAAATAAATAACATTTTGGTCAGCATTGTGGACTAATAACATACTTAAAATTCTGAAAAAATGCTAACCCAGCCATGTAAATGTTATGTTAATCAAAATCACATTAGCCGTAGCAAGCGTGGTCGCAAACGGAAAGTAGCTTTATAACTTGCGAATTTTATCTAAAACTTCTTCAATCGGTCCCGAACGCAGACATAACTGTCCGAGAAGTTTAAAAAGACTTAAATGCCAATGGGAATGGCGGACGTGACGAATAAGTGTGGCGATGTAGTGGAGACATGGCTACGTATTTATTTAGTCCTTCTGGAACTTCTTTGATAGCTTGTCAGTTACACTCACAGACTAGGTGTCCAAAGTCTTCAGGAGTAGCACTACACGCCTTCGACTTCAGATAAACTTGAGTTTAGGATTGATTTTCATGTGTTTCGGCTGGAGATTCAAAGACGCTAAAGACTATTGTTGATTGTAATGTAGTTAAGCGCCAGACGACCATAATAGTGGTTACGAATAGCTACCGAATCCTTTACTATGTACTGGTTACTCACGATTAACGATTTTTGTAGTCGTCACGTAGTCATGACCACTAGTCATGCAACTGGTTCGATATCGGAAATCAAAAATTGTTAATCATGTGTATCCGGTACATAGTAAGATTTATAAACTCCGCGATAATATAGTTTGAAATTATAAGCAATTGATAATATCTGCTGGATTTGTGTCTAAAGTCTTTTAATAGGCTCTTGGCCACGTGATAGACTTAAGCCTTAATCCTTTTTTTGCTAGCAGAAGACCCAACATCAGAAAGTATACAAGGCAATTTCCAATGGCGTTCCACTTACATCGTATAGCGGAGGAAAATCGTGAAGCAAGTTCCATTAGCGCGCTGTCGTACGAGACTAAAGAATAATGAATTTGCCAAATTGCGAAAAGGTTACACTCTGTTCCGGTTTTCTGTGCGGTAAAACGAGAATCGAGCTCAAGGCTCCAGCATTAAAGGGGCCCCAAAAATAAGTAATGTGAACTTTTCTAGGTGCTTTCCGGGATAGCCAAATAACTAAAGGTGGGAGAGTTACAGTTTGATCGGGGAAGTACCACCGCCGTCCTCATAATCCGCCGAGAAGCAATACTTTTGCTTCGGTTGGAGAGGTGCGGTTGCCGGCTACACTTTCAAGCAAATTTTACTCCTCAGGAGTAAGATGGTCGCCTTGGTACGTTGCTAGTGTCTACGTTCGACCTCAGATAGGATTTCGGTCGTATTTGTGATTGTACGTGAATGTCTATGGGCTGCGACTACTTAACATCAAGTGGATTGCATGCTCATTTGCTACTCTTTTCACATAAAAAGTGAATCTTATATTGAGAATGATTAATGTGATAATTTCTGGGTGCTTTTCGTGATAGCCCGGTAGCTAACATGTAACTAATAATTTTATAATATACATACGTTTGTCCGTACCTTCGTCTTTTCTTATGCCCATCTATTCGTCTGTTCGTATATCATAGCATTTTACTGGCACACTATAAGCACTGTATAGAGGAACTAACCAATGATTTCATAGTATCTGTTAGTCTATTTCTTCGTCTGTAGGTTTGTTCGTCTGTCCGTATATCACAGCCCTTCTATTGAGAAACAATTAGCAATATATAGATGAAAATTAAAACATAGAATCCTAGAAACGTGTCTACGTTTCTAGGAACTATGATTTTAAGTATGTAAAAGTTATGAAAAATAATTACTTTAAAGTAACAGTAACAGGAAACACGGATGAAAATACAATACACTAAGGCATGTGGGGTATAAAGGGATGAAAACAAAGAATGTTCAATGCATTGCACTTAGATGTGTCCGTAGTGAAGAGGCTTTAAAAAACAGGTTTTGTCAATATATTTACAATGATGAAAATCTTAAAATTAATTGTAATAAAAGCTTAACCTAAACAATCCAAAGGGATTCCGTGCCCACGCGGCATGGTTCCAAGAACGCTAGCTGCATTCCTGTGTTGAATAGCAATCGGAATTCTCTGCGCGAGATATGAACCAGCCCTCTTGTCACAGACGGCGTCGATTAAACGCGGTACTATTTGTTGGAAGAAAAATTGCCACGCGGACCCCACGGGCCAAAGGTAAATTACTTTCCTTATTTAAGTGCATATTTTGCGAGATATTTGATCGAAAATCATAAAAACGTGTTGACGTATCAAGAGGAACTTACCATATGTCAATATTTAATAAAAATGTCTGCGCTCCGCTCAAATCGTTCCTCGGTTTCCTCGGTTCGTCTTAGCGAGGTTTAACGCGTTATGAAACTGCACTCGTATGACGCCGTCCACCAAGAATTTAATATCCAAGTCTTGCGACACGAATCGATTTTTACGACGCTTTAGCGAGAGCAGTCATAAGTTATATGTTGGAATCCAAATTATTTAAGCAAATCCACAACTTAGGACATAACCACTGGATACAACTACATAAACATGTAAAGGTGGGAGAACTATAGTTCGACCGAGGAGATACCACCAACGCCCTCATAATCCGCCGTAAAGCATTAGTTGTGTTTCGGTTGGAGAGGTGCGATTGCCGGCTACACTTTGAAGTGAGGCGAACGTCTTAGTCCTCAGCAGTAGCAACGTATCTACGTTCGAGCTCAAAAAGGATTTTAGTCGTGTTTGTGGTTTTACGTGGATGTTTATGGGCTGCGGCTTTTTAACATCAAGTGGTTTGCATGCTCGGTTACTACTCTTCTCACATAAAAAAGTTCATGTGAACTCCATTGGAGGTCATTATTTTCCTGTACTTTCTTACCAAACATTTACATGTTGGTAAGAAAGGCAATAAAGATAGCCAATAAACACCCTCAGAACTATTGAAGATCGTTTTAAGTTAGCAGAAACAAATGGATTCCAATCCGTTTGTTAGTTTATGTAAATTGCAAATAGTTCAAAGTTCAATGCATAAAGATACAATTACAGTTGTGTGTCGTGATATGGAACGAAAATAAAACGAACTAGACGTAGAGTAAATAGATTAATCTATCTCTATCTCTAGAACTGTTAACCAGTTTCTCCCGCCACAGAATTTAAGCCGTGACTACGAGCCATGCAACTGGTTCCAAATATCGGCAATTAAAATTGTTAATTGTAAGTACCCGTTACATAGTAAAACGTCCAAATTATTTTTCATATTAAATATTTTGTCATAATGCTATCATCACGTCATCATCATTGTCTTCATGACATGATAATGACGTGAAAAAAAAAATATATTTAATATTATTAATTATTAATTATTATTATTATTTAATTTTTTTCATTATGATAAAATATTAATTTGACAAAATATTGTCATCAGATGAAAACAAAAGTATTGATAAGGAAAAGGCAGTGGGGATAATTCCTATTGCGCCCACGGATATTTAAATCCTTTCTGACGACGTACGTACGGAATAAGGGCTAAGACCCTTGCCTACTCTATAAGTGTATCGGGCAACCAGATCTCTCCAACCGAAATACAAGAATTGTTTAACGGCGCATAATGAGTACAGCGATGGTACCTCCCCAATTGAACTATAGTTCTGATATCTAGGGATTGAGTAGACGTAATTTCAGTATATTTTTCTGAGGGACGACTAGCTAAAATTCCAAAATTTAAAGGTAATTTACACTAGCGCTTTGCAGGATTGATTGCCAGCATCAGTTAGCTGTTGGAAAAATTACCAAATTAAGATAGCGGTAACAAATCGTATCGATTTACCAGATTTCTCAAGTTGGATTTCTAAAGATTCGCGGCTAAGCTGATGACAAATCGTTTAACGAATAAATTATAGACCAAGCCTTTATTTTTAAACAGCATTTATTATGGATATAATTTCCTTGCGGTTGCTTGGGAGTGGTCATATTGGACTAACTGCTCCAATGCTATGTATCCGTAGATGGTGTTTCTTCGCTATGTTACAAGATATGCATCGTAACAAGTGATAGCTGTAATTTTTATACTTATATTTATACTGGCCATGTTTTCTTTATAACTGGGAAAAGCGTAGAACATATTTAATCTCTCGTTAGCTTGCGGCCAATCCATCTATCGAATGTTTGCAAATCTAGTTAAAATTTTGGCCAATCCATTTGTTGAATGAAGTCTTCTTCAAATTTTATTGATTAACGTCTATGGACAGCAAACATGGTTGCCAACTTAAGGTGCCTTCTGAAACACGACACGATATTAATATCTTACTTATAATACTAGTTTTCATCAAAAATGATTAGCATCTTTGGAAAAACTAAATTAGTCATTAGCAGCAGAAACTGAAAGTTTTGAGACTATACCATAAAAATTTAAGAAACGATATATCGTGTTCTTTTAAAAATAAAGTAGGATAATACTTTTATTTTAGGAATACTTCATTATTTTATGAAATTTTCAATAATATTTCAAGAGCAGCAAGAGGTGTTCACTCCATTAAATTAAAATATGATATTCTTCATTAGGTGCAATGAAAAAGAAGACGGAACTTTTAATAGGAGATTCTTCTTCTTCTTTAGCCCGAGTCAGTTCACTGTTAAACGTAGGCCTCTCCCAAGGCGCGGCCTTCGGCTCCATGCATATAATTAGAGAGGAGACAAATAATTACATAATGATTTCAGTAGAAGTAATTCTAATAAAAAAAAGGAAAATTATCAATGCATCGCGCGACGCCATCCTGATGTTGTTTATCTCCTTGAGAAGATCCCGGACAAATAGGGAACAAGCCTGAATAATCCCTACCTATCTCCTCCTTCAACGAGAGAATGACAATACTTTCCCGAAGAAGCAGTATAAACTAGAATAGGACATTCCCAGTTTCATAAAACATTTGCTCTCCAGTAAAATTTTATCAAACAAAGCATTCAAATGAGGCTCTAACCGCTGCTTTACGTACAAATGCAGTTCGATCCCCTGAAAGTAAACAAGCCATTTATTCCAGTGCAACAGTTGCAGGGAAGCCTCAGTCCGGTTCCGCCCGCCCTAGTGCTCGCACGTTGGGCGGCCCCGAAAGCCTTCGAAAAACTAATGTTACGAATTGCTTACGTAAAACTGATAAGATAACTTTTACACACTGTGTATGCTTGGACCTAAGATAAGATAAA
Organism: Phocides pigmalion okeechobee; assembly: GCA_018251015.1. NCBI lineage: Eukaryota > Metazoa > Arthropoda > Insecta > Lepidoptera > Hesperiidae > Phocides > Phocides pigmalion. The sequence goes on from DWON01002869.1 coordinate 6,050, forward strand.
ATTAAAGTAATTAAACTTAAGATGTTATTTTAAGTTATAGGTGATTTAAGTAACGTTTTATGACATTTGGTGATAAAATTTGCGTGTTATGAAGTGTTTGAGGTATGAAGTAATTTTGCCAGGCGTAAAACAGTAAGTAAATTTTAATGAATTATATATTAACTTTGAAGCAGCGATATCATAGTGGTTTAGTTTTAAATCTCAAACGGGGGTCCGGGTTCAAATCCCTCTGGTTTTTTGAAGTTATATCTTAATAGAAATTAATTATCACTTATGATCATGTTTGTGTTTCCTTCACCATTTGATAATTAATACACGATTAACATATCGTAAGAAATAATAATAGTAATAAATTTATCACTATTTCTTACGCTTTAGTATTTAATAATTATTACTTAATTACGATTTAATTAATTATCACACGGTGAAGGAAACATCGTGAGGAAACCTACATGATTGAGAGTTCTTCATCAAGTTTTCAAAAGTGTCTGAAGTCTACTCTTTATAAAGGCGGTGGTGGTACCCCACAAACTTCGAATGTAGTAGTTATAAAAATATATATGAATAACCTTGTTTTATACTTTATATGAGAAGGATGTGAAAATCTTGATCCCCCCAGGGCCAGGGCGAAGAGTAATGTCAGATTTTCACTGACTAAAACCAAAATTCCTGCTCAGCCGTTAAGTTTTGAAGGTTGCGGATTCCGTATGGCGGACTGAAGGCCTACAGCATTCTTCAGCTCCCCATTACATCCTGGCGGGCAGCACTGATTATGTTTCCTCTATGAAAAGCGCGTAGAACACAATGCGCCGTCGACTCGGGCCTATCAATGAAACGGGGGGCTGGCTGCCCTTACTCAGTCGCCCACAAGCTTCTTATATACATATATAAGAGTATTTGATACATATAAAGCAAATTAATTTCGTAATTCACGCGATACTTTCAATAAAAAATAGTATGTAATACATCAAACACAAAATTACCGAGAAATACCGTATTATTAATATTATACTAAGGCTTTCTCTACTCGCAAACTTCTATAAATTACTTTAGAGGCGTTGAAACTACAGATAAATACCAATGTATGAAGATAACTCACACGTACTACTTTATAACTACTTGCAAGTACATACAGAATGTTTTTTTTTGTAAAAGAGGAAGTATGGAGTATGAAATATGGATAATTTATAAGTTGAAGTTAAGTAATCCATGCAATCCTTGAAAATCCAAGTTCAACCAGAAACAGGTCTAAAGTCCCGTCTCGTTGTGCGTTTTTACTCTGAAGACCGTGATGGTTGTCTCGCTTGTATTTGTAGCCGGCAACTGCACCCCTCTAACCGAAACACACGACCTGGTTTACGGCAGATTACGAAGGCACTGCAGTGAGCCAGCAACCGCATTGCTCCAACTGAAACAAGTGCTTTACAGCAGATTACGAAGGTACAGCAGTGAGCCGGAAATCAACCTTAATAACACGTCAGATTTAATCACCATTATTTTAATCATAAAAGCGTACGTGTGAGTTAACAGTGAGTCGACGTAGAAAACGCTTATTTAAGCTTATAATGATAATCCTCAAGCGCCGACCTAATTTAGTAAGGCCAACTAATCTTTTCCACCTTGGCGGTTTAATGGAGCAGTTAGCTTCATACATTGCGCTAATTCAATTTACTTAAGTTCTTACTATGCATATTTAATAATACACGTCTAAGACATTATTTTATGTGAGTAAAGCAGCAAACGAGCTTTCAAACCACCTGATGTTAAGCAGTCGCAGGCCAAAGACATCCACGTACAACCACAAACACGACAGAAATCCTATCTGAGCTCGAACGTAGATGCCTTACTGCTCCTGAGGACTAAGAAGGTCGCCTTGCTTCAAAGTGTAGCCGGCAACCGTACCTCTCCAACAAGTAATGCTTTACGGCGGATTATGAAGGCGGCGGTGGTACCTCCCCGGTCGAACTATAGTTCTCCCACCTTAAAGTGATATTATAATGGCAATATTTGTTTTAATTTCAAGTTTATATATATGAAATGATAGTTGGAAGCCACCTGTCCTTGAAATAGGGCTTAATGACTAGCTTTTGACTTTTTTATTATTATGCATTTTAATAAGTCATGAAGCTTCATTGTTATATTTTTCTATTTTTACTCTATATTTATATGTGAAGCAAATCTATAAAAGGAATCAAAACGTCATACAAATTTTTACCAATCGTATTCCTCTCTACTAAGGTTGGAATTTCCAAAATTTTCATCGAACTATATATAGTAATTCGAGGGCATCCAAAGTCGTTATACTAATTATACATTGTATCCTTAACATTCATTAAGTGAATGTAACCTTACAATTAAAGAAATTATTTGAATTTGATTTTGAATTTTTTACCCGTATCAACTCATATAGCGAGCGAACTTAACGTAGTAGTATTTTACTATGTGACGGGAACTAATGATTAACGTTTTGTAAATTCGAACCAATAGCATGGATCGTAGGAATTAAAAATCGTTAAACGTGACTACCCTTAAATAGTCAAACGTATGAATTTCGTGATGACATTAGTTTAAACACATCACTTAATGTAACAACACCTGAATCGAGGCAAAAGTACGATGTTACTACCTAGCCTATTGACGCCATTATATCTAATTTTTACATTCGCTTCTTCGCTTCCCGTTTGTCGCTGACAGTCAAACAACCGCTACGTCGATACAACCTTCATTAACTTCCGTTTGTTTAATATTATATTTCTAGACGACAATATTCTGCCTACAATTTAATTAAAACTTTGTTAAACAGTTTTAACGTTTAATTAGATCCAATATTTATTGCGTTTTATTAAATTTTCCATTGTTTCGTTACCAAAGCCTTTTAGTACCCGAGCCAGGTGGAAATTGTGTCAATCACTTCTTTTTGGCGTTAACTCGTAACTTTCTTGACAGATATGTTTTTTTTATAATGAAAAAGTAAGAAACCGGTATGCAGGCTACCTGGTGTTAAGTGGTCACTGCAGCCCATGGACAACCACGTCCAATCTCAAATAGAACAGAAGTTGTATTTATGGATGGACGCGGATGCGTTCTTACTCTCGAGGATTAATATGGTCGTCTCTAATAATGTATGTCCAGAAACCACACCTCCCCAACCGAAACACAATACATGAAGAACATATTGTTTTACGGCGGATTATGAGGGTGGCGGTGGTGCCGCACCGGGCGAGCTTTTACGGCTCTACCACCTTTAAATATGTGTCATAATTTATATTTTAAAGGTGGGGGAAATATACCTCGGGAAGGTACCACCACCGCCCATGTAATCTGCCGTAAAGCATTACTTGTATTTCGGTTGGAGAGGTGCGGTTGCCGGCTACACTTTGAAGCGAGACCATCTTAGTCCTCAGGAGTAGCAACGTATTTACGTTTAAGCTCAGATAGGATTTCAGTCGTTTTTGTGGTTGTACGGGGATGTCTATGGGCTGCTACTACTTAATACCAGGTGGTTTGCATGCTTGTTTGCTACTCTTCTTACATAAAAAAAGTCGCGTCTTCGTAGGATGACCAGAAGTGACCACGCGTTCACTTAAAACAAAATGCCACCACTGCTACCACCGCTACTTAACCCACCTGCGGAATTACAGATGACGTCACCAGGCTTCATGATACATGTGGGTGAAACATTTTACGTGTTATTATGACAACATGTCAGAAAGGTTCTCGACTGGCGACCACGTCTGAACAAAAGGAGCACAGGGCGTCCCCCGAGCAGGTGGACAGACGACCTGACAAGAATAGTTGGTAACCAGATGCACAGGGCACAGAACTGAGTGGCGGCACGTAAGGGCATACGGCTCCCTTAGTTCCAGCTTATCTCAACCAGTGGACGCGTAAAGGCTAATGGATGGATGGATATGAGAAGAGTTTGGTCTTGAAAATCGTTCGCTGGTTCACAGTCTATTTCTTTTCATGTACGTGATCATGTTCTCCGTCGTTTTGCAGAAAAGTTTCTTCATTTACACTGTGTAAACTATGTAAACATATGAATTGTGATACAATGGAATCTGGACTTAAAGTGTATGAACATACGACTTATATTTGTGTAGCCACAAAATTCAATAATCAACGTTATCAAAGAAAACGGCCCCTAATAACGTTGAAACTGTGGAATAATTTATTAGACACAAGATGAGATGAGAAGGGATTATTGGACCACAAATCGATATATGGACGGGTTGTTCAACACGACTGTAGCAGCGTAGCCGAAAAAGACCCAGCCCTTCCACTAACTGTCAGTCGCTACAGTCTCCACAAAATTTACATTTTAGTTTGTAATAACATAAAAAGTTTACCTTTTCAATTACAACTTAGCTATAATTAGCGATCCACTCCGCCTCCGCACTGTTACACAAGACATTACATATCTTTGAAATTCTCAGCTATTCTCGGCTGTGTTATGCATGTTTTATACTATAAACCTTCCTGTTAAACCACTTTTACTATTTTTAAAAACCGCATTAAAATCGGTTGCGTAGTTTAAAAGATCTAAGCGTACAGACGGCGGGAAGCGACTTTGTTTTATACCATGTGAAGAAGACTAACTTAATGAGAGGTGGAAGAGCTACAGTTTGACTGGTGAGGTACCATCACTGGTCGTCATAATCCGTTATAAAGCAATTATTGTGTTTCGGTTGGAAAGGTACGGCTGCACTTAGTCCTCAGGAGTAGCAACGTATCTACATACCACAACAGATAGGGTTTTAGTTCTAATTACGGTTGAATGTGGATGTTCATAGGCTACAACCACTACTTAACTCACATGGCCTGCATGCTCATTAACTACACTTCTTATTAAAAAAATGTATTTGGAAAAAAAATCATGGAAAATCATACTAATTTTATTAGTCGCTTAATGCCTGAGCTTCTTAAATTTCGTTTACTTTGCAAGGTTTCTGTTCTTGGAGGTGCTTCACGAACTTTATCATTGGTTATTAAATTACAGGTAACATTTCAATGTACGAGTAATAAAAGAGTAAGGTGAAAGACAGAGATTAACGCACGCTAGAAATCATAGTATCTATCTGAATTCAGAAATTTTGCAATTAGCTTTATTTATATAAATCTTTCTATTTTAGCTCTATATAAATACTAAGAGACTACATAAAGATTAACAAAGGAATTTTGCAAATTTCACCTTTAAACGACTATAATAGAACATGAAAATGTATGTTTTTTTATTATTTTTATAGAATTGCTTTTAATATACACATGAGATAAAAATGCAGCTATATGACTTCTGCGGAAGCAAACCCTTAAGCAATAGGTAAATTCCATATTACTCAATTATTTGCTGATTCCTTAATTATATTAGATAGTACTCTATCCCTTCTTATAATAAAAGAGTAGCAAAGGAAGATGCATGCTGGGTGAAGATATGAGGTCTGTATCACATGTGGTCGCAAGGACTTTTACATCCTGATAGTACTGAAATCCTATTTGGGAGTTGGTCATCCCTTACAAGACTATCCTCTAACCTTACCTGTCCAAATGAAACAAGAGTTATAAGGTTAGCATTGGTACCTCCCCTGTCAAACTATTCATCTTCAACGATTAATTTGCGGAATAAATCTTGCGTATTATGTAAAGTTTGTCTAAATCGGCTCTGAGATTGCGCATTTGCGTAAAACTTTCCTAACTCTTAGCAAATTTCCAACATTTTGCGTGGCTTGAAAGTTCGGAATGACTACCTATTAGGCATGTGTTAAGCTATTCAAACAAATAATTATATATCTGTGAAACAAATTATAAAATATAAAACTGCAACTAATCCAATTTTGTACATAGAAGATACATGAAACAAAATATTATTATGGACCTTCGTTAAGATAATAAAACCCAAAATAAAGAGTTGTTGAAATATAATGTTAATATTATTGCATAACCTACATAAAATACCTTAAGCGTTAGAAATTTTGTCTGTTAAAATTGATGTTGTGTTAGGATTTTTGTCTGTTTGGATGTATGTATGTATGTCTGTTAGTCTATGCGTTTGTGCGCGCTAAACTCACAAATGCCTTAACCAATTTCAACATGGTTTTCGCTAATTGCAGTAAGCTTTACTTAACATTTAGTGTTAGTTTCTTTTCAACTAGAATATAAATGAAAACGTAATGTCATTTTCGATAGTTACGGTTTTGAACACATAAGACTTTTTTTTTGCTGTAATAAAATCTGGAACTAGACGCATTGCAATTTCAATTTCACACAAAAGTGACTTTAGAAACCTCTACTTTTTGAAAATATTCTTATCAAGATGCCAATTCCACTTATAACGTCATACGAGTAATTACGCATAAGATAATTATTTGTATGACGTCATTATCATTATAGATAATATAAAACGTAATACGTAGGCTCTCACAAGTAATTACTTGTTGGGTACCTATAAAACATCAATAGTTGAAATCGACAAAGTTTTGTTACTTTAACAAAAGAGCGAGGAATCTATACGGAATTTGAGATTGCGAAGGTTTTGAAACTGGAAATAGAATGGTATTGGAAGTGTGAAGAGTGCCCCGAGGAGCAATCCCGGGACCAATGGCCACTGTAATTGGGTTACTGTTGCGGCCGGACGTATTTTGCGATGGGTTTATGTCACCATCGCTTGTCCTGGGTTTTCCGCTACAATAGGATTTAATGACACCCTTCTAATTACTAAAAGTGTCACAAAAAACTGTGATTATCGATCTTCGTTTTTTTACACTAGAAATACTTTATAAATAACTAAAAATAACTTTAAAATCCTGGAAAAATTAATCAGTACATGTTATTGTCTTAATATCCTTAGAGATACTAATTTTATTCAAATGTGATTTCATTTTATAGATGTATTGCTCAATTCTAATTTAAAGCTACTTTCGAAAGATGGTAGAACCGGTGGTACCACCGCCACTACTATAATCCGCCGTAAAGAAACTCTTGTATTTCAGTTGCAAAAATGCAACCTGCTTCGCTAAAAAGCGAGTTTGGTATCCTGACGTAAAAAAACAACTAAGTTAGGTGTTTTACGTCAGGAAAACTCAGGACGAGTGTATTCCATCAAAGGGCCAGCAGACAGGTAATGTCGGGCTTTGACCAAGGTTATGTATGTTAGTTTAGGTTGGTAAATTATAGATAATTGCTAACAATGTTGTAGATTTTTGTATTTGCAAACCGAAAGTCTAATTCAATTCCAACAGAACGCTCTACGTTTTGTTGTGAGATTCCCTGGAAGCACTAAAATCGAACGCATCTCTAACTCAAGAGTCCTACAGTGCAGGTCCTATCTGTCCTGTCCTAGTTTAGAATATCCAAGCATGTTAAGAATGAGAACGATTTGCGACCACCGGCCATTGTAAGCGAGCACCCAGTGGAATATTCCCACTCATAATTTCAGAAACACGGCATCAGATTTTATTTTATTGGCCATATTTGTTGGAAACGCGAACACAACCACATTTTCTATTTCATTTCGCGTTTCGTTGATATCTGCCTGCAACGGGCTGGATTTATAGCGGATATATTTCACTTAGTTATTATTTTTCCGTTCGACAATTGGTATATGATACAAATTCTTTTGAAAAAAGTTAGTACAAGTGCAGCCAACCTGATGATGAGACTAGACCAAAACCCCGCCATGCAAAGCAATTTAGAACAAACATTTTTTGTGTTGATAGAGAAACAAAAGGGCTTGTCGTCTGTATTATATTCCAGTTCGAAAATCGATTTATGAGACGTTATATTTAAAGAAATCTGTATAAACAAGTGTAGCCAATCTTATGATGACTGATCATTTCTAACCACACTGGAACAAATTATTTTTTTAGGTTGGTAGACCAACAAGCAAGCTTGCCAACTGTATTGTTTCTCCGTTAGAAACTCATTTGGTGATAGTTTTTTTAAAGGACCTGAAGTACAAAGAAGTGCTGCCAACCTGATGATAAGTTACCATTTCACCCATAGAAATTTGGAACAATCCTTTTTTTTAACTGGTAGAGTACCAAAGCTTGCAGCCACTTGACGGTAAATAGTCGCTACAACCTGAAACAGGATATAAGTCCTATCTGAGGTCGTACGTAGATAGGACCGCAGTTAGGACTACAGTCCTGCTTCAGGTTTTATGTGGATGCCCTTGTGCTGCAGTGACTACTTAACAGACTTTCTGAAGGTGGGAGAACTATAGTTCGAGCAGGGAGGTACGACCGCCGCCCTCATAATCCGCCGTAAAGCATTATTTGTGTTTCGTTGGAGACGTGAGATTACCGGCTACACTTTGAAGCGAGGCGGTCGTCTTAGTCCTCGTTCGAACTCAGAAAGGATTTAGTCGCGTTTGTTGTTGTACATGGATGTCTATGGGCTGCGACTATATAACATCAGGCGGTTTGCATGCTCGTTTGCTACTCTTCTCACATAAGAAAATAAACCTGCATGCTCTTTACTACTATTCTCACATGACAAAGACTAATTATTATGGACATATGTATCAAGCATTTAAATAAACAATGATATTACGTCAAAATATATAGCAGGTAATAAAGTAAATAGGACAGATCAAACACGTACTCAATTAGTTCAATTAAATAGGAAATTCTAAAATAAAATATTACCTTTATTTATATTTTATATCTGCGTGTTATAATGGCGACTGGTAAAGAACCACAGAATTGATGTCAACTAGAAATCACGTGTATCAATGAAGCGTCGTGAAATTTCACTAAATAAGGAAAACACGAAAACAACGTGCATTCTTTATTCGAGTGATGTTGTCTTCTACTTTAATTAATATTATTTAAAATTTATTGCATTTTATATAAAAGGTAAGAACACGTAACGAAAACTTCTTATTGAGAATATACATAATATATTTTTATTTGGGAGTGTGATATGCCGGATTACCGAAGAAACGAGTTTACAACAAATTTGGCTTAAATAACTATATTATAAGACAAAACAAAAAAAAAGTTAAGACTTATTGTGCAGAAAAATTACAAGGAAAAAACAAAACAATATCTTACATTGTTTCCTTATTTACATGCGGCCTGCATTCTAAAATTAAACATAAAGATTTCTATCACTACAGGGGAATATACTTTCTTTATCAGAAATTTAAAATTAAATTTATTAAACTATACGCGATGGGGGTCGTCTATTTGGATATTTCTGTTTATTACTCGTTCTGTGACGTGCAGCCCTGTTTTATCTATTAGAGTTATTATCGCCATAACAGTTTTCCACAGGGTCACCATTTAAATAAATGGTAACGTGTAATAGTAATAGGTACATAAATTTCAATATAAAGTGGCCACTCTCCCGAAAAATGGTTTATTATTAACGAAATGGTAAATGTACGGTCTATGTTGTATGGTACGCTCTGTTTATGCTGTAATTGTTATATACGAAGTTATTATACCAATATTTTTTGTAAGTAGATTGTGGTAAATCGGCATGAAAATATTCTTAATAGTATGGAATTAGTAAGAAATCTACCTATATCGATCAGCCGATCGATAAGATATAAGTTAAGAATTCATATTATTATGTGTATATTAGTTGATAAGTCTATAAATATTGTATAACAAAGTCCCCCGTCGCGTCTGTCTGTGTGTTCGTGATAAACTCAAAAAGTGCTGGACGGATTTTCCCACGGTTTTCAACAACAGGTACAGGGATTCATGAGGAAGGTTTTAATGCATGATAAGCCAAGTGGTTTTGTAAATTGGACGAGAAATTAAATAATCAATGGAAGCATGTATATGTAGGTTGTTTCACGATTTTAAAATAATATAAAATAAATGCGGACCAAGTCGTGGGCACAGCTAGTATCAAATAATGTTTAGGTAAAGGTACTTCCCCTCTCAAACCCTTGGTATTTTTTTTAATGTATCATAAGCAAAATATATTATGTTGATCGTGAATCTCAAAGGATTGAGCTGAGATAATTATGATGTGTTGCAATGTTGTGAAATCAGAGCAAAAGATTTTCGAATTAAAAATGTGAATTAAAAAAAATATTCCTGTAAATTATTTAATCCTGTAAAATATTCACATAAGGACACTCGGTAGAGTCGGGACTATCCCACACACTCTTTAATTACGGGAAACACAAATTATACAGAATCCCGCAATCGAGCACACCACTTTGAAAAAAGGTCAAGAGTGAGCTAGGTTCATGGTCTAGCGGTTCCGTATACGAACACAAATGTTCTTTACTGTAGTGTTCTTGATTTATACAATTAAAATGATTTCAAAAAATATTTTATAAAGGCGCTAGATAATTACATAAGTACCTTTTTAGGGGAGTCTGTCGGTGAGTTGCTCCGTGACCATAGGTAAATTGCAATTGGTTCGAAATATAGGCAATCAAAAATAAAAAGATCGTAAATCGTGAATATCCCAAATATAGGAAAATGTATAAATTTCGCGATAATATTAGTTACCAATAATCAGTAATAATCAATTGCATGACGTGACAGATGCATGGCTCGTGGTCAGTAGAATTTCGCCGTAACTACAAACCTGGTTAAAAATATCGGCAAACAAAAATCAAGATGTGAGATGTGAGTACCCGGTAGATAGCAAAATTTTAGTTTAATGTTTAGTTAATGTTTAAGTAATTTCTGAGTTATGAGAGCATTATTGAGCATTAATACATAGCCGTTAACATCATAACCCTCCTTCTGCTTCTGCTTTTCCATAGTTGGATAACTATAGGTTTATAAATAGACAGATGCGCAATAAGATCATTGTAACACCCAAAAAGTGGATCCGTTTTTACTAATTTACTACGCGGAACTCTACATCCAACACTTAAAATGTTACAAACCTACCGCGATATGACCCTGAGGGGACTTGAATTTATCGTTCAAAATTCAACCTATTATCAATGATTTTAGGACATAAAATCGCCCAACAACGCCCATGCATGGGGGATGAAATAATACATCACCTCAAAACAGATTCACCCCTTTGTTATTAAAAATGAAGCAAATTTTGATTGGGTTTTTGTTCAATTAATTGGAAAATACATAAAAGACGAATTAACACGTTTGTTTGCGATACAGTTTGTTAGCGAGTCCAGATTAATTCTGCTTTAGATAAAACGTTTGAATGAATTATGAATTTTTGATAACATCTGTTTGCTTAATACAATAGACGAATAAGTAAACTGGGAATATTATTAGAAATTGCATCGATGATATCATTCATAATTTATGTTTTACGCTCCAGTTCATTATAACTTTTAAGGAACTACAGTTCCACTGGGGAGGTACCACCCTGACTATTTGTCGTAAAACATTTCAAAGTGATAGAACTACAGTGCTAACGAGGAGGTACGTAAAACTCTGCCGTAAATTACTTTTGTTTTGGTTGGAGGTATGCGGTTGTTAGTTACGCTTACAAGCGAAACAGTCTCAGTGCATCTTCGTACGACGTCAGGTGACACGTTACCTCTGTTGGACGTTGGACGTTATCCGTGGGCTGCAGAGAACATTTTACTTCAGATGCCCTATACGCTCGCTTCCTACTTTTTCATCTTTAAAACATAACTGAGACAAATTGTGAATATGTTTTATTATTCCGATGTCTGATCTGCAGATGCCATATTTAAATGCTGAATTACAGCCTCTGAAAGTTAGATGAAGTTAAAGATACCTCATGTGTTAAAATCAAATCGAACTGGTATGTCATAAGGCATACCATAGAAATAGGTATACTTATATCCCGTACAGACATACATATATACCTATAAAGATATTAATAAAAATGAAAAACCAATTCTTACCGTATCTTTTCAGTTGAAGTTTCATTTTGAGATGGCAGTAGAATAGAAAAGATTTTAAGTGACAATTTGTAACAGCCCTCGTAGCCCTTTACAATTTATGGTTCTTCTGAGACAGGCGAGTGTAAATATGAGCGCATGGTATTATTTATTGTAACTCCACTTTCCTTCCTCAAACGCGTTCAAATAAAACAAAACACGTCATATCTCCTTCCTCACAAAACAGCCGAAAATGTGAGCTTTACAAAATCATGTAGATTTAAGCGGATCACCGTCCCATATTGACAAAGCGTTAACAAAACAGAAACACCACTTAGAGCCGCTGAAAGTTGTCGATTAAAAGGGACGAGAACAATTTCCAAATCTACAAAGACAAAACAAAGGGCCAGGACAAGACCGGACCACGGGAATAATAACGGAAAAGCCCCATTTCCTATTAGCGTAGGGACAGGGCCCAGGAAAATTTCCAACGACCAATTTGCATGTTAACACGTCGAGTCGACAATGCGATAATTGAATGCTCCGGTTTGAATTGTAATCTATTCCGCCCTTGCGGTGTCGATTTTTAATACATTAATACATATGCTCGGCGGGTATCAGATTTGAGTTATTGTTCGATGGTATCTTTGTTTTTATTTTACCTTTGCCTTTTATTATGGGACAATTTATTAATACTCATTTGGGATAATTTTATGTCGTACAAGTGCGGTCACCTGACTTTAATTGTTATGCGGCTACTGTTTAAATCAAATTTTATTTTATTTTGTAAGGGATACTCACGATTAACGTTTTAATTGCGGATATTTTGAACCAGTTGCACATATTGTGGTTATGGCTAAATTTCATAAATTCCGAGATGATACTAGTTTCAAGTCACATGTTATTAATTTTCATTTTATAACGACGTATTTCTTGCGTTATTTCATATTAATGAATGTTTGTAAGTTGGAGTCAAAAGGTGCGTTGTGATTTATTGAAGCTCATTGTAAGCTGCCGACTTCCGACTTATAGAACTATCAAACGACTTATTTTGAAAAATAATCAATACGATTGACTGTCAGGCTTTCATAATGTCAATTACAACGTATTTCTTGTGTAACATGGTATAAATGCTCCAAAGCAAGTTGTAGGTAAACTGTAGTGAAATTTATTGAAACACGTTGTAAAGCATTAAACAAGTTACTTGAGTTATAAAATGTTATTATTTTAGGAAAATAGAAAAATTAATTCCACTATTGAACTTTTAATATGTTAATTACAACGTATTTCTTGCATTACATCCTGTAAATACTCCAAATTTGCATGTTAGAGCCGTCAGTTGCTCTGTGACTTATAGTCAGACGTTGTAAACTAGTCAACAACCTACTTAAAGTAGTTTTAGATTATTAGGTTGAGAAAAAGTTCTACACACTCTAGGCACCTATCAGACTTTCAAGACGTCAATTACTACGTACTTCTTGCCATACTTCGTGTAAACGTTCCAAATTTGCAAATTGGAGCCACAAGTTGCTCAGTGATTTATAATCGTAATTGTAAAGTATTCAAAAAATGGATG
>DWON01002870.1:0-19418 GCA_018251015.1 Phocides pigmalion okeechobee
AAAAACATTTTACTACGTACAGGGTACCGCGATTAACGATTTTTTATTTTTGTTTGCCGATATTTCGACCCGTTGACATCGCCCGAAGGAAAAAGCTACTTTGATGTTTTTGAAACGTTTTAAAAGAGTAAGTTTAAAGCAAGCCAGTTTCCAAGAACACTCTGGGAATGGCCTAGCGTGGTACTTCGGGCGAGGCATTATGTATCTAGTTTAGAGCAGACGCACGACGCATGCGACGCGCCGCGACGCACGTGCGTCGCATGACAATGCAATAGATCGCATAGATCCGTCTGCGCCTCTTTATTCTTGGGTTACTTTTATATTTTTATCATGAATATACCTAGCAAGAAGGGAGACAGGTCACCTGATGGAAGACAGTTACCGGTGCGTGAAAGTTTGAGACATCAGAGGAGTCACCATCATCGCCCAAATTAGTCAAACAAAAAGGAAGACGGGCCACCTGATGCAGCAGTCACCGGCGCTTGGAGGAGACGCCGACATCGGCATTGATGGAGATCTAATTGTCTCTTATTAAACAATAAAATATGTAGACGTAAGAAATATATCAATTTGTAAGTCTAAAGATTTTTTAATAGATTAAAAAGTTCTGGTGAGAAAAAAATTGTTACATCAAAGGAAGAAGAATATGATGATGTTATATTGACTGACAAAGCATCACGAAATTTGGGATAGAATTGAGATGAGGATTTGAAAATCTGATTTAGTAAAAAATTATATTGCCGATGTTTGCATGCCTCGTGGTCACGGCTAAGCCATGCAACTGGTTCGGAATATCGGCAATAAAAATCGTTGATCGACGTACCCAGAACATTGTAAAATGTGTGCAATTCGGGATGATATTAATTTTAATTTCGGTAAACATTTATTAGTTTTGATTTCATAAACGAAATGTAAATTAAAACAAACCATAGTTATTAAATTAACACTCATCAAAATTTTTGGGAATGGACATGATAGAACAAGCATTATCAAATTACACTACTCGAAATACTTTGAAAGTGGGAGAACTATAGTTCGACCGGGAAGGTCTTACTCATCCTCATAATCTGCCCTAAAACATTACTTGTGTTTCGGTTGGAGAGGTTCGGTTGCCGGCTACACTTTGGAGTGAGGCGACCATCTTAGTCCTCAAGAGTAGCAACGTTTGTGTTTATACTTGCATGTCTGTGGGCTGCGTCTACGTAACATCAGGTGGCTTGCATGCTCGTTTTCTACTCTTCTCACACAAAAAACGTTGAGATATAAATCAAATAGAGTACTCGGTAACTTAACAGATGATATTAAGTCATAACATTCACACCAAAACATAAATCTTGGGACCGTCATTAGAACGGAAGACAAGAAACGGATTTTTGCGAGATCAAGCAACGGAACATTAAACGCTGAGGGATACAATAATGAATTCATAAAAATACGCGCGTGAAAACTTTTTCTCACTACACGAATTCTTGCTAATCTCGTCGACTTATTTGGGGGCACACATACAAACAACCGATAAACGAGTTTAAATCGCAGCCCGCGTGGACGAGACAGGCATGTCATTAAGCACCCACCTCCACTGAGCACCTCACAGCACCTATGCCCCAACTTCCACACTTGTGTCGCCCACGCAATAAGGAACAAAGTTGAATGGACGTCTCCTTCGCCGAATGTCCCGGTAAACTTGGCGTCAGCAAATATTGGATTGACATATCTCGAAGTCAATCTAGCGTTTTCAAGTTTTTCAATGCGATCGAAGATTACGGAACGCGTAGTGCTTGCATTATCATCGGCCAGTAAAGTCCGTTTGACGCTAATTGTGAACTTTTTCAACAATTTGATTAAAAAGCCTGATACTGAGTACTCAATATCGGCTAACTACTAACCGATTATCATCACGATGACAATAATTACTAATATTGCGAATATTACAAATACAATAGTGCAATTTTATGAATAAATTGTCGAGTTCAATAAAAGTGTAATTGATGTAAACAGAAACTATAACCTGCTATTAAGAGAGGTTTCTCTGTTTTTATAATAGCAGAAACATCTTTCGAAACGGTACTGATATTTTCCTTAAAATGTTATCGAAAACAACCGCTATGTACACCAAAAAACAGTAAACAAATAAATAACGTATATCAGCAAGATATTCGATTATGTTGTTATTGTTAATTATTATCAATGCGTTATAAACAATTTAATTACATTTAATTCTGATAACACGATCGGATGAAAGTTTAATTGAAAAATAACCTGACATTAATTTATTTTAAATTATTTACATTTATTATTCTTTACGATATAGGGAGTGCGTTAAAAGTATCAATTAGAATGCTAACATATTCCATACAAAAAATAATTATTCTTGCATATTCATATTGATTCATAGTCACTTTAACGACTTAATCAATAAACTATTTTATTATCTAGGATACTTTTATTTTCAGACAGTTTTAAATAAAGTTTTATCAATATCAACACAGCGTAAGAGAAATGATATTCTTACGAAACTGTTTATAGCTTTTCTGAAACATCTGCCATATTTACAGTACTCAAAAACAATGTCTGTACTCACGTTCTTTTAAAATAGTTATGGCGATCATTGACATTTGTTCAGCAAAGTTTTGCTTTAAATACTGGATGGTTTCCAGTAGAAACAGTCCAAAACGTTCCGAATACCAACACAAACAACACAACAGCCAACAGAGTGCATAAAATCCCTCCCAATTAGATTCGTTTCCTTGCCAGCGTGCCTGACAAGTTTGAGAGCCGCCAGCGCCGCGTCCCCATCTGTCACGGCGGTCACACGTCAACCGCCCCCAGCTCCTGCGCGCCTGGTACCGTAATTATAGAAAGCGCTAATTAATTAGCAGATACACCGTTCGGCTTTCATCTCAGCAACAAGTAATTGAAAAATTGGCAATTGCCTCTTGTGTTGTGTCGCACCGTTGCCTCGGAATAGGTTATCGATCATTGTTGCCTAGAAAACCCAGGCCGCTCCAAGATATTGTCACTTATGTATTATGTCACATCTAAACAACAGTTTGCTCTGCACTACAAAATTAATTCGCATTAAACGAACCAGCAAAGCAGTAGTAAATTGTGAGTTACTCTATGTTTATGCAGTCAGTATATTATAGGAAACAAGTCATAAATTACGCGTTAAAAGCATTTAAAAGTACAGTGAACCTCGTTCTTGAGAAAGTGTCGCCCAAATCGTGCGTATACATAATACAGACGTCATGATTAGAGGACGGCTGATGATAAACTGCGGGCGAGCAGTGACAATTCACGAACGAGCGTGACAGCGATATACAGCGCGGTATGGGTGCGAAAAGGTCGGCGCATAACACGCGAAGTATAAAAAGCGAGGCCGTTGATTTTATAATTTATTTGTTACACATTTGTCGTTGCGTGAAGATCGGGAGATACATGGGCTTTTGGTAGACTAGTGGGTAATACGCATCAGATGTGATTTGAGGGATAATTTATGGTGTTTGTACAGCGGATGTCACTGCGCACGTTGTCGTAAACAAGCACTTTATTGAAGACATTACGGTACGAGAAACGGATAAGTAACCGCAATGAGCGTCGTAAAACGCCTACTACATAGGTACACCGACATTTTTAACGAGGCAAAAAGCTTCCTGATTTGTTGTACGTAAAAAGTTAATACTAGTAAAGTATATTAGTTGACACCAATGCAATGAATGGAAAGAACACAAAATTGACGACTTCTCTCTCCAAGTAGACAAGTATAGTAATGCTTAAAATGATGATTTTACTATGTAGACGATGCAATCCGTAATAATTTTGTTGAGATTTGGAATTATTTTTTATAAATAAACTACTTAAGTCACGCGCGTCTTTTGAAATATCTCATATATAAGAATAAAGCAACTAGCTGCAGATCGAAACGGGCTTGTAGCAACGAAAAATGTCGGTGAAAGCTAAAAAATACGCGCAAGTCAGGCTTGACACCATATGTTTTATAACTTAGCCTTTAGCGGCTGGACATGCGCTTACACAGTATACTAACTATATTTATGTGGCTAATTCTCGCAGTTAGTCAAGTTTTAGTGCGGTTCAGAAATCAATCAAGTCCGTATTAACCGCGGCCCGTTCGCGCCAACTCGCTGTCTGACGCGACGCGGCCGCCATATTTCAACGCGCTTTGAGATATAGACCCCGTTTTATCAATGCATCGTCGCGATTATTTCGATGATTTATATCTAATTATTATTGCATGTTAATGACGTTTTCACGGCGCATTCGCAGCGTCGCCGAGGCTATTTGCTTTTTAATTTATGCATTCAATATGGTCACGCCATTTCGGCTTCGATTGATGTGCCATGGTTGTTGTAAAACATCTGTATCCGCTCAAATCTTGGACATCGCTGCAGTTAACTACATGTCTACATATATACTAGATACGTCTTGTTGCCGTGTCTGTATATTGTAAATATTTTCGAAAAATTATAAAAGAAACAATAAAATCAATATTTGTCTTTAACGGAATTTCTCTTTAAAATGTTTCATGTTTTCATATTTTCCATGCGTCATAGTTTGGGAATCTAACAGAAAACAAATTCTAGGTAGAAATCACAATTTCTACGACATATTACAATTCGAAAAGTAAGGAAATTATATTCAACTTTTTCAACTTTCAACTTTCAACTTTTACCTTAAAAATGACACAAAGTTCACATTTATAAAATAAAGTTCGTGTGAATTTTATATACATATATATTTTGTATGATTTTCAGAACTACTCAAATTTCAGCTAACGAATAATACTCGAATAAGATTCCACGGCTCCGTTTATCATTGACGGCGTTTTAAAATAAAAATATCCCGATGCTATTTCTAAACTAAAGTTGCATCCTCAGTATATAAAGGGCAGCTGTGAGACTCAAAAATCACAATCCTCACGAGTTGAACGCCCTGAAGCGATTCTGACAGTTTACGCGAGTACTCGGATAAAATATAGTTCGCGTCAGACGAGGGGGGAGGGGTCCAGGGAGGGGAGTTCCGCAAATAACCGCCGAGCAAAACAATGCTCATGATATTGGCGTATCAGTTATGAGACGGACATTCGAGCATGCAAGACGATCTGAGATGCATCGCCTGAATTAGCCACTGTGATCTTTGCCACAGAATCTTAGGTAGGATTTGCCGATTTGTACTTAGTGTATGCAATCATTTTCTTTATGACTACACGATGCAACTAGAAGAAACAGTTTCATTTCTTACAAATATCTCGTTAACTATGGTGTCAAATGGTTGATGTCGTTCACCAACGAAACTAACTGATGAACTCAACACAAAGAGAAACTAATAGATTCAGAGAATATCATCTGTTGAAGTTATGACAACAAGTGTTGGTCCTAAAACTGATGGGAGGTAAATGTCAATTACAGTAAATTTATCGTGATGACATTCTCATCAACATCCACAGATCGCTAGAGAAATGAACAGCAATATTGCAACCATCGGACATTTTTCAAAGTGGCCGCGTTTTTGATCAACTCGTTCATTTTGTCCACTCCACAACATTCGCACCGGAGCAGTAACGAGACAAAGAGACATGGCGGCTATATCGGGGGCTTATACATAATAACAAGAACGTAGGACAGACGGACGGACGAGCGACAGCCGCGAGCTATAAATAAGTAATGCGCCAACATTTTATTATTATCATCATAGCCCACGTGCACCACATTCCGTCTCACTGGCAGCTTCTGAAGCCGAATAAACATCCAGACGGAGACAATCACTGTTTTATAGATTTTACGCTCCTGCCAATGCACGTACCGAAATAACAACCAATATACTATTTGCTTTAATGATCGCAAAACACTTAGGTCTCAGTAACGGGGGAAATCTGGCTAGAATTCAGATGCACTGCAATAACAATTTGTTGTCGGGTGAGTGACATTTCGAGCCGAGTAGCCAGCTCTGCAATGGTTTTGACTGTCTAAATTGAAAGGTCGAAAGGATAAACTAATTTGGTCCACGACAACATTATAGATATTGCAGTCCTAATTGACATCACATTAGGTTAGGTCATGCGACTGCTAAAATTTAAATCTTGATCGAAAATTAAGTTGGTTTCCCACCCATATTTTGTTAAACTAAGCCCGGTCTTCTAAGTAAATTTCAAAAGCATATCTAATTTTAATACGTTGACGAATTTCCCAGAAATCTCCGATAATAACTTCCCTGAGAAGACGGCCGGCAAACCATATCATCTCTTTGTTTGCATATCAAGTTAACAGCGCGCGGCTCGCGTTACGTGCGGTCGGCTCAGCCACTCGCCTTAACCCTGCGGTCTATTTGCGAACCGTCGCCAAGGTACTCGCCTCATTGATTATTGTTTTAACGGACAATTAAAATTTGATGACCACTTCAGCTCCGGTCATCTTCGACCCGCTACGTATTAGCGCCAGTCGGGTACATGAAGATTGTGTGTCCACGAATGCAACTCGATCCAATTTCAACCGGACGCGATCGGCGTAGAGCGTGTTTTCGCTTGCGTGGGAAGTGTGTTGTGACTTTCTTGAACGGAAGGGATTCGAGAGTGTGGGGCCTAAGCATCAATAAAAATAGTCGTAAAACCAACACTTTGAAGCACAAAATGCACTCTAATCTAAAGAGTTAAAGTCGTCAGTGGGCCGAGTGTGAGCCGAGCGAGGAGCGCGTGAAATAA
This sequence comes from Phocides pigmalion okeechobee, assembly GCA_018251015.1. Lineage (NCBI taxonomy): Eukaryota > Metazoa > Arthropoda > Insecta > Lepidoptera > Hesperiidae > Phocides > Phocides pigmalion. Next base: position 6,716 of record DWON01002870.1, read on the forward strand.
AAATCATGCGTATGCACACATTCGTTAAGAATTGACACTTATTAAGGGGGATAATTTTTTTTAATTGGCATGACGACATCACTTTATTTAGTGGTGACCGCTCACTCCGAGTTTGTTTGATTTGGAATTCCCTTCGTTGGCCACGTCAATCATGTTCACACTCTTTGTTTAAGGAATTAATTCTTTCGAGTGAGTTTTTTGTCCCAGGACACAGTAATGGTGCTTGCGCGTGTGTGCCGTCTACAAGCACGTTCACGCATATGGGTGGACGTATGTTAGTTTCATAACGAGATATGGTATGGTCAACTGGTACACTTATTTCTTAATCATACGCATACAAAGTTACTTGCCATTTAAAAGTTCGATCTCTACATTGTAAAACAAAAAATATTTATGGCCTACGGACTTCTTTTTTAGAAAATGAGGTTGTTGAATGTGTAGGTAAGGGAACCAATGTTGAAACCAAATAATTGTAATTTCTTCTACATTTTATCCTTGAACATTACAACATGCCCGACACTCAAATCATAACAAACCTGCTTTACAGATTAGCCTCAATTCGGAGCAGAATAAAAGCTGGCATAATTAAATTAATCCGGAGATAATAGTCAGAAGTCATCTTAAATTGAAACGAAGAACGAGTCCGTTATCGAGTGGCCAGGAATAATTGTGAGCAAATCATAAGTCGAACCGTTCCAAATTCAAATTGCCCGGTTCGGATTGAGAATAGCGCGCGATTGGCCGCCGAGCGCGTGACCAATCGCTAATTAGAAAATGTGTTCGGATGTGCTTTTACGGAAGCCGATCGCTGTTCTCTAATTAAATTTTTAAACGAATTTCTGATTTCGAACGCGCTATTTCCACTTCTGGTGTTACTGTGGCCAGTTTTATTGCGGACGTTTTTAATTGTGAAGAAGCAGTAGCCGCTAACGGGCTACGAAATAACTCTCCACGTATCAAAACATCTCCCAATCGAGATTGATTGAATTCCTAATTGATCCGGTAGGTTATCTGAAGATTCACGGACCCATTGATACGACTATGGCGTTTTTGTGAGGAAATAAAATGTTACTTGCAAATTGGTTTTTGTCGTTGCAAATGAATAATTCAATTGTAATTCTGTTCTGGTTGAGGAAATCTCTGCATGGGGCCTGCCAGCATCACGAGTCTTGGTGAATGTGAGAAAACAGTTAGCCATGTAAACTTGCGGGCAAAAAATGTGCTCCTCTTCAAAGAACACCTCATACATAAAAACATATACTTAACCAGCTATAACCTTGATTTTTTTGAGAGATATAATTTTAAATATTATTATCGCGGTATTTATATGTTTTACTATGTAACAGTCACTCACGATTAACGCTTTATTTAATTGCCGGTATTTCGCACCATTTGCGTGGATCTTAATCACAATGAAATTTTTTATGTTTAACTTTTGATAGTTATGATAAAAGTGTTGATAATATTTTATATTTTTATCTTCGACATAAAAAATGCGTTTCTATCCAATACTTTTATCCAAGACAAGAAAAGGTCTTTTTGTGATCTTTCATTTTGATGCTTTTGGACCCCAACAACCAATCTGGACAAACGGTCAACATTAGCAATAAGTACGTTATAAATATGTGTAATGCCTTCATCCACGAGTATGTCTTGGACAAGGGATATCATTCAGCGGAAATCTTCCCGGTTTGGGGCAAATGGCACCGCAGGGCGCCCCCTCCGGTGCCCAAAAACCGTAAACATAAGGAAATATCGACACGACGGGAAACATTGCATTTTTGTACTGGATTCAATTTCCGGATAGTGTGTGTTTTGGTTTTAGGGGCAAAAAGAAGTTTTGGGCATTCAAAGTCGATACACATGATTTTATATAATAACTGACATTCATTAAAGTTATGTAATGATTGTTATAAGAACCAAAGTATTTGATATTAAATATAATTTGAGTAACATCTACATGAACAGGTAGAGGCCGGCCACATCAAAATTAAAATATTTTTATTCAAAGTAGATTCTTCACGGAACTCTTGTTGATCATCAATAAAAGGACGATAGAAGGACGGACAACCGATGGAGTAGAAAGGTTTTTGAGTGGCGACCACGTTTAGGCAAAAGGAGTACAGGGCATCCGACCAGGTGGACCGACGACTGGATAACGGGTAACCGCTGGAAGCAGACACAGATCCGGTCATATTGGTGGCATCCGGGGGAGGCCTATGTCCAGCAGTGGAGCGTAAAGGCAGATGGATAGAAAGAAACATTAACTATAGTTATTTAATAAATCTTCACAAGTATGTTCTTTTCTATTACAACAAAATTTTTGGATACGGACGCCAAAAAAGTTACGGATAAACTAACTCTGATTAAGACAGTTATACCTAATCTAGGAAGGATTTTATCTAAACGCAATGCGGATGTTTTAGTCTCAAATAAAACTGGCTATTCAAGTAACACGTAGCGGGCTTACTGATAATAAATTATCATTTGATAACCCATATTTACTCGTCTTACGCAATAATACCCAAGATCCAAGTTATCTTGATAGTAAAAATCTAATAAATCCTATTTCCTGTTACTCAATACAGTTTCACTTACCCTTATCAGTAGTGACGTCGTTTACAGAATTTTATGGGAATTTCAATCTTTATAAACATCTTTATAAACTTTATTAAAGAACTTTCAGGCATGGGTTACCTCTCTTTGAAACTTCATGAAAGCAAGTCATAATTATTTGTAATTAAACTTTGAAACATCAGAAATGGCATGTACGAACATGCCATTTCTAATGTTGCTACCATTCATGAAAAGAGTTATTTCCAGGATTGATAGCTCCAAATTTTCTTTTTGAAATTAAATCACTTCTTTTATTGATGGGTTACTTTCAGAATTAAAAGCCCTACATCTCTATGAGATCGAAACCCTAGCTACTCAGCTATCACCAACCCTCTTGACTCCGTCTATCAATCACAAATGTACCAGACCATTAGCTAATATAGCAATCCAGAATCTAATAGCACAATCATAGGATTGTGGAGATGAAGACGTAGACGCCCCGTTGTCGCGACGCGGGAGGCTGGGGCGGCTAATTGGTCCTTTGTCGCACGACTGGCGGAGCTTTAAGCTTGACAAGTGCTTTTGTGGATATTTTCAAATATAGTTAAAGGTGGGAAAACTATAGATCGACCGGGGAGGTACCACTGCGACCGTCATTGTAACTGTGCCCTTGTGTTTCGGTTGCAGAGGTGCGGTTGCCGGCTACAGTTTGAAGCGAGGCGACCATCTTAGTCCTCAGGAGAAGCACCGTATCTATGTTCGAGTTCGTAGTTATTATTATAGCAGTAATTAACATTTAATTATGTGTCAAGTATCAAACGAACATGCAGGCCACCTGATATTAAATATCGCTGCGATCCATAGATATCCACATAAAATTTTAAACAACATTGCACCTCTATCTGATAATATATATTTACGTTACTACTCTACTCTCTCTCTACTAGTCCTAAGATCTAAGATGTTCTTCTCGCTTTTACGTGTGACCACACCTCTCCAATAGTAACACAAGGATTTCTTAACGGTGGTTAATAAAGTCGGCGGTGGTGCCTTCCTTCATTAAACGAAACTCGAATCCATTTAACCGTAGGAATCCTCAATACACTTAAAGGCACCAAGACGTTACACTAATAAAGAATATAATTACCCAAAATGCCATAACAATAAATTAACCGCCTTTACGACTTACTTATTAATAGAAATTTCGCGGGTAAACCTTACTGTCGTAAATAATTAACCGCGTCGTAAAGTGCGCCTGGACGCTGATTGGTCAAAATTCGGCCAATGGACGCGCGTTCCAGATTTGAATGAGACGGTTTACGACTGTCAGGTGGCGTCCTGTGGATATTTTGGCGCCAAAATTGTCGGATCCAGCGATATGCGGATAAATCACGGTTCAACAGTGCGTATGTTTGGTTCGTAAGATGACAACACTACACTTTAAGGTGGGAGAACTATTGTTCGACCGGGGAGATACCACCGCCGCCCGCATAATCCACCGTAAAGCATTATTTGTGTTTCGGTTGGAGAGATGCAATTGCCGGCTACATTTTGAAGAGAGGCGACCATCTTAGTCCTCAGGAGTAGCAACGCATCCATGTTCGAGCTCAATTAGGATTTCAGTCGTATTTGTGATTGTACATGGATGTCCATGGGCTGTTACTTACCATCAGGTGGTTTGCATGCTCGTTTGCTACTCTTCACACAAAAAAACACAGAACTATAATTACTTGTTTATTCTTAATGTGCAAAGCTTGAACCATTTCCAGCTACTTATGTCGCTGCCCAAGATTAATGTTTCGCATTTATTATTATTTATGTTTTAAACTAGTAAAAATAACTTGTAAAATCGTAACATCTCGCGATGGCGTCACACCTCCGGTCTCATTAAGATTTCTCAGCTCTAAATGCTTAATTAGATGGATTTATGAAACAATCTAGAGGGCTATGTAAAATGGGAGGTTAACGAGAATTTACAATGCAATAAAACAGTCAGGACAAACAGACAGACTGCTTTATCTAATATACATGCGCGGGCGCACGTTGTCTGGTCCGTCGCGAGCGTACATATCAATTGGCGAATTGATGCGCTGCGGATTTGATACAATACTGTGGGACATTGTTGCGATCACTGATTTTATCCACACTGAAACGTTATCCGTTCGTCCATGTTTGCGTTTGTCACTTTCTACTGATTTCATCTGCCTTGAATTTTGTACATAGACAGAATTTTGGACAGAGAATTTTGTTTAAAAGGTGCGAGAACTGTAGTTCGACCGGGGAGATACCACCGCTCTCATAATCCACCGTAAAGCATTACTTGTGTTTCGGTTGGAGAGGTGCGGTTGTTGGCTACACTTTGAAGCGAAGACCATCTTTGTCCTCAGGAGTAGCAACGTATCTACATTCGAGCTTAGATTGGATTTCGGTCGTGTTTGTGGTTATACGTGGATGTCTATGGATTGCTACTACTTAACTTCAGGTGGTTTGAATGATCGTTTGCTACTCTTCTCACATGAAAAAGACTGCCTGTACCTCTGGTCTCGTTGTATTATCACGCTATGCTGTATAGGAACTGAGCAATGACCAAAACTGATTGTAGTTAAGATATCCTTTGTAAGCAATATTTTTCAAACTATGTTTATAGTATACAGTAGTAGTATGCAGGTGTATTATATTCGTAGGCAAAACTGCAAGATGAAGCTAGTATTCGATAAGTATAATATAGAAGAGGTGATAGCCGACGGGGCAGTTCCTCACACGGTAGTTTCGTGGTTTTTATGGCACGCACCGCTGATTTCTCAGTTGAGTGTATTAGAAATTATTCTCTTGATTTATCGGTGGAGAACATCGTAGAGAAACCTGGATGAATAAGTTCTCAATTAACTTCTCGAAGGTCTGTAAAGAATACCACTCCGCATTGGCCTAGCGTGGTGATCTACAGCACCCAGTACTATTGGTGGTTGGAACACAGTGCCCAGTACCCAGTAACAACAAGTGGTTGGAACAAAGTACCCAGTAACTGCTGATGGTAAGAACATAGTAACTTGATACATATTGACACTAATAGGTCCTCGAGTGGTGACCACGTCTAGGCAAAAAGAGTACAGGGTGTCCAACCAGGTGGACCGACCTGGTTAGGATAACGGGTAACTGCTGGATGCAGGCACAGAATCTAAATGTTGCCATCTAGGGGAGGCCTATGTCCAGATGTGGAAGCAAAGGCTAACGGACAGCAAAAATTATTTTACTTTTAATTAAATTTAAGTCTTTTTCTAGTAAAGTGTAGCTACTTTAACGAATCAAATACATGAAAACGGAAAAATACTTCATAAATCTGTAATATTCTTCTATAGATAATAATAATAATGTAATCAGATAAGCATTATAATTTTGTTGTTTAATTATTATAACTAAATTATTTACTGATAATACCAATCCATCAATCAAAAATGCACCCAATTTTGAGAATAATATTTCATAATAATAACACAGTATCTTCGCCATTTGGTTATATTGTTAATTCTTAAGAAATAATGGTTAATCAAATTATGGAAAGAAATTTTACATATGATTTTAAACTATTATCGTCGCCGAATCTATATACTTAACTATGTTTTTTATGTGAGAAGAGTAGCAGACGAGCATGCAAACGACCTGATGGTAAGTAGTCGCAGCACATAGACATCCACGTCCACAAACACGACCGAAATCCTATTTGAGCTCGAACGTAGATACGTTGCTACTCCCGAGAACTAAGATGGTTGCCTCGCTTCAAAGTGTAGCCGGCAATCGCACCTCTCCAGCCGAAACACAAGTAATGCTATACGGCGGATTATGTAACGGGTACTCATGATTAACGATTAATTGCTTCCGAACCAGTTGCACGGCTCGTGGTCACGGCTAAACTATTCACCAAAACTACATAACGCAATCGAAATATTGGCAATCAAAAATCATACATCTTTATTCGTGAGCATCCAGTACATAGAAAAAGAAATTTTATATTTGGCTGTATGCTGCATTGGGTGTTATTACAGGGGAAAAAAAACTATCTACGGCTGGTAATCCTCTATGGCCGGGTCGCGTCACACGCACCGAGACCAATCCGTGACGAATTGCTTTATCCACCAAATCCCGGACAAGTCCCCTTATTTTTATTATTTCTATTGCTCATAGGGAATGAGCATGCATTGCATTATTCATAGCTCGTACCGATATGTTGTATGTTGCCAATTGTTGGAACGATATTGAATGAAATGGCGCCAACGTCGATTTGCGACCGTTCGAATATGGAATAGCGTCTGCTTTGCCTATATTATATCTGTGCAGTTTAACCGCCAATTGGTACGAGTAATGACGTTTTCAGTTTATTTTTTTTGCGTTCCCCTTGCAAAGTTTTGACTTTAAACAGCCAAGTTTAATTTTAATCCTACCAGAATTTGGGATCAATCTGCAGCGTGTTACATCAAGTTTGTTTGTTTAGACGTGTTTGTTAGGTATTATTTGTGGATTTCTCCAGGCTAGACGTTAGCCTCGTTCGTCAATCGATATCACAGCATCTGTTAAACATTATCTGTAAAGCGGCAATTATTCTAACCCCAATCTCATTACGAGCCCCGCGGGCCGCAATCGGCATCCGTCAAACGTCAATGGCAGACTATAAAAAATAAATAAAATATCAGATTGTCGCGTAACGTCTTGTGAAAAGAATCGGCCATGTTTTACGGCTAGACATGGGGTTTATGCGCAATGTTGCTCATGAGATTTTTTATGTTCAAGTTGAAATAGACACTTTTAATTAGGATACCAGATTTTTTGGAACGATTTGATGATGATGTAACTACTATAGAACGCAATTTGTCTTGCAATCTCACATGGCGGAAGAGCAAAGGAAACAATCAAATTTCGAAGCATTTTTAACGGGTTGATATTCCGTTCCGTTGAAAAATTCATTCCAAATAATACCTTTGTACCTGGATATATTATTGCGATCAGCTTCCAACCATTCTAAATAGAGCATTTTGCAGGTCACATTTTTTTACAAATAACATTCGTCGCATTTCTTGAGTCCGTAAGTACCTACTTAAACCTAAAATACCTTCATTACACTTCTGTTTAAACATCCAAGACGTTAAAAAGTCTTAACAATAACTTTCTTGAAAAAAACATATAAGAGATACCTAAAGATTTTCCTTAAACATTTTTGTTTTAAAAACAATAAATAAAAAAGTTCCGACGACACATTATATAAACGTTATCTATACGTTGTCTCAAAGATTTCCTTAAAATCTTTTTATGAAATTCTGAAAAAATGAAAAGCTCCGGTGACACATTTTTAATCCTGGTGACATATAAATTTCTTAAAATTTCCGTTCTAAATTCAAGAGCAAACCTTCCAGCTCAGCAGTGCGCAGCGGCCCGGGGGCGCAGATTAGCGCGCGGGGTGCAGTAAAGAAACAATTTCCCGGCCGCCCCGCGCCGGGGGACCTCGCTTTATGGAATACATGATAAAAATACCCAAAATTTTCCCTTATTCCAACCCCCTGCAACCTTGGCAACACTTAACGAGTTTATTTTCGTATTGTTCAAGCTGTTTTTTACTACCGCCTTTTTTCAATGGGGACACATTATTTTTGTGAAATCATAGACAAGTGTCGTCTATGTTTTCCTTTTTCGTGTTACTTTTTTTCGTTTCGATAATCTGTATGTTTTATATATTTTGAAACAGAATAATATACTTAATTATTGTGTAGACGTTTGTGTCAATATTTAATTTAATAAAATTTCAGATGTATAATGATAATAAATTGTTATATCATAGTAAAGCAATAGGAAAAATATTAAATATTATTAATTGTATGATAATACCACAGTAAATTTTAGATTGTAGCGTTTTTTAAATAAGTTTTTAGGGCCTTGGATTCTACCTTTTTAGCCTTACTTTATTTATTTATATCTTTCATTACAGTAGTTGTCGAGATGTAATGAAAGTATTTTTAGGAAACATTTACATTTATGTTAAAGATAAATTCAAAATGTTAAATTACTCTTAAATGTAATTATATTTTTGCTAACATGTACGTGTGATTTGGAATTGTCAAAAAGAAAATTTTCTTGATTAAATCAGACAATTTTAAAAAAGTTGCATATTTCTATTTAAATAATGTAATTGTTATAAAGTTATAATTATACTTATGTTATATAGTTATGAACCACAGAATAAAAATTGTTCAGTAAACCAAAATGTTTTTAAGGAAGCACAATTTGTATGCTTATTTGTTATTTTTTTGTATCAGTATTTGTATTGTAGTTGGGGGACAAATAAAGTGTATTATATTGCATTGTATTTTAGTTATAGTGTATTGTATTGAATTAAAAATCATCTTTTCGAGCATTAACTCTACATGTGCGTATGTACTCAACTGTATTTTGATAAGAATTTTGACATTCTTTACCATAAAAATGTTGAATAGCATTTTGGCTCTGGGGCATTTTGGATATTGTGAATTAAGGCAATTTATTGGGAAAGCCAACATATTTTTTAAATGAAATAAAAATAATTTCTTCAAAAGCATTAAATCTACATATAGATATCTATATCTGTATCCAGAGTGTTTTCAAAAATGCTTTGTTATTTTTTACTGTATATCAAGTACTCAAAAGTTTTAACCCCTCAAACGATTTGTATTTCTTCGTTGTGTTTTGGATACCTAGAACTTTTTGAAAAATATTATGATATTTTTAATGTATTTTTAATATGTAGTACTGTAGATCTCTCAAACAATTTCGATCTGCGTTGCGGCATCCACGCTTATTCAAATGAATAAAATAATTAAACCTAATACAAGATGTGTAAAATAAACGACTCACTTATTTCAAACAGAACATTTTATTGTTTAATCCGTTCAGAAAAATAAAATTATAAAAATTAATCAAAATCACATTGACATACAAGATGGACGTACACCAAACAGCATTAATATACATTGACGAGTTAGATTTAAGAAATAAATTTCATAAAACATCTTAAGAAACCTACTGTACTCTAAAACCTAACATAGACAAGATTTCAACTACGCAATCAACTCATATACAGACAAAATAACTACTTTAGCTCGTATTACTGCCCTCCTCGCAAATCAACCGAAATACTCCTTGTCTCAGTTAAGTTTAAACGTATGGCTTCCATGTTAACAATGACAGAAATAATTATATAACAACACAAAACAATTCAGTCTCAACGCCCAAAAACATCTCACGTATCATTAAACAAACATCCAGACGAAAGCTTTAAAAATTCTCCATTCTGTAACTTTTCGCGCCAATTCAAACGTCATTTACTTTTTCAACCGACCCGGATTCTAGTTTTATCGCCATTGATTTCGTGCGACTGACAAAAAATGCACAGATTAAATCGATTTCGATATCGATGACGGAAGTTACAGAATCGAGTGGCCTCTGCCGTTACGTACGTATCTAACTGTGGAATCGCGAACACATCGAACGTTCGCCGTCGAACCAATCGTGTCCATTGACGTCGGAGCTCGCCACTCACCATGCAGTGTACAAAAATACAGCAAACAATCTTAATTTATCTAACGTTCCGTGCCCTAAGATCGAAGAGAAAGCTTTCGGAACAGAAACAACGCGACGTCTAATTATAATTTATTCAGTAGAAGCATCTAGTCTCTATTCATAACGCACATACATATAATATCGCCCGTCGCGCCTCTCGCACTCGAGCGGTTCCTTGCCGCCGAATGCGACGGACGCCCGACGGACTCTAATTACCATTAGTCATTACACCTAGCGTATACTGCATACGTATTTTATTTCCCTTTCGACTAACTAAATTGTATTTTAGTGCTTCTATATTGTTAGTGAACGCAAACGGTTAAATCTATTACGTATATCGTATTTACTAGCCAAAAGATAAAACTAGCGTCTACCACCATTAAAATCGAGGACAATAATTTAAAATTCTTAAGTAACCTTATTATCTCACTTAGGCAAGTTAAAGTTGTAATTTTTACGTATACTTCGTTTTCAAATATTTCCCAATATACCTAACATTAAGTTTTAAACTAAGCTCAATCGCATCGTAGCTTCTAAAAGGTTCGTATGGCATTAGGACAGTGGCTCCAAAGAACTGAGGGTTCCGAGGTACTCCTTACGCTGCTTTACTCACTAAACGTAAATATTAGTATACACATATTACAATCAACGTTATACGTATGTTTTTTTTAATCGTATACATAATTCCGGCGCAAAAAAATACGAACATCGGCGCGCATGTTCGGTCGTCGGCTCCCGAAGACGACAGAATCGAAACATTCAATCGACGAGTCGCAAATCGATTCGTGTGCTCGGAAAAGGACCGAATGTTTCGATTCTCGCATAAACTCCCGATTATCGACATCGATAACCGCACCCATCGACACCCCTTCACTGTAACGTGCGTTTTGAATTGGAATTTTGAATTGTAATTTCTCAATCAGATCGTACAGTGCTGAGAGGTTGGCCAATTGCAAAAACGAAGATTTGTTCTAAGGGACTTATGCTAGGGCGCTTCGTCGGGTACCGGTGAAGGTAGCCTTCGGAAGGGCCGCGGGCGCTCCGTGCCGGGGCAGGGAGCGCGGGACAAGGCGTGGGAAATGAGAACTAATGTGCGAGCACCCCCTTACGTACTTCGTTTTTGCAATGGCCAGACTAAGAGCAGGGGTGCACGAGATAGCTCGTGGTCGAGTTGGGTGCTAGCTGGGGATCGCGCCTCTGAATGAGGTGGGACTTGGTGTAGGGGGTACTCACGACGTCGGGGGTGGAGGCTCCGTCGTGGCTGCTGTCGGGGGCGGAGCGCTCGCCGTTCGCGTCCGGCGGTCTCGCGGACTCCCGCTCGTCGATAACCAGATCGATCGGCATCTTGCCCTTCAGGCAGCTGATGTAGCGGTGGCAGAAGTTGTCACATAACTCGTGCACCTGCGGACAGGGCACCGGACGTTTGTAAAGCGGCTGTTGTACCATGCAGTCGATTACTTTCTATACGGTCGCCTACTTTTGAAATTGTTTCTTTTTTAAATTAAATTCCTTCTAAATTAAAAAAAAAAGAAAAAAAAGTGACACGATAAAACTTAGAAACGACTTAGAAAAAGCAACGCATTTGTAATCAATTTCAATCTCATGCTATACCTTTAAAGTTGGTTATCCTTTAGCAGCATCATACTAACTTTAAAGTTGGTTTCAGATTTCCATAAGCGATGAGGGATGAAATATAATTCGTGCGAGAAGTGCAAACGAACGTGCCGGCAAATAAATAATCTGCAGCCCATAGACATCCACATACAACCTCAAATAGGATTGAAGTTCAATCTTAGGTCGTTCGTAGACATGTTGTTTTTCCTGAGGACTAAGATGGTCGCCCCTGTCTAAGTGCAGTCGACAATCATATCCTTCCAACTAAAACAATTTTACGATGAATGGGTGGTAAAGGTACCTCCCCTGTAGCTATTCAAGTTTATCACCTAACACAAAGTCCTGCTTACAATCTATACACAAAAAAATTAAACAATTTTAAAATATGCTCATTCGAACATTCGTCCAGTCCCTGAACCGTGTATTTTGATCATTTAACGTCACTGCCATAGCATTGTCACAGCCAAGTTCAGTGACACCATCTCAAGAGACAAAGTGTGACCTTTAACTGGCAACATTATTACGGAACTAAAAAATGCACAACAATAGAAACAAAGGGAATACATTTCGAGCGACAACCAACTGTCGGTCGTATCGAACGGGCATCGTAAAAACGCATTACGAAGGTAAATACAATTTTTTACGCTCCAACCAATAAACTCGACCCCCGGCCGCGTATTAATTTCCTACCGAGCGGCCTTATAAATTTTCATAGGCATAATTAGCTTAGAAATTAACATAAACCCATAAAAAGACTAACGAAATTTTTAGACGAACGGTGAAACGTAATAAAATGGCAGGTGCCGCGGATTCCTTTTTCGAAAAACAAAAAGCAAGAGGATTCTACACGTCTAGCGGATTTGAAAATAGAACGCAGCGCCGGAAGCGGAAACGACGCTCCACCGTTGACAGCTAATTATGTCTTCGAGATACTAATTTCCTAATCGACAACTTT
>DWON01002871.1:0-19418 GCA_018251015.1 Phocides pigmalion okeechobee
AGATTGGACGTGGTTGTCCATGGGCTGCAGTGACCACTTAACACCAGGTGGCCTGTATGCCCGTTTCTTACTCTTTAGCAATAAAAAAATCACTATTGACAGTAACTAGTTGTAAACAATTACGTACATAGTCCGCTTGATTCCTTATATGCTTGTATGTTCGCAGTTTTATTAATAAACGCATGTATGTTTCAGAACTTCAATACTCATTTATCCCGACCAAATACGGAAAAAACGCTATACTCTTGTTGGAAAATTACACCTTTAACCAGGGTAACAAGTATAAGTTCTATTGGGCCTGTTCTGGAAGGACTGCCTGCCACTGCACAGCGAAAGTTAAATTTAATAAGAATAAAGAAATAGTTTATTACGATTCCGTACACAACCATCCGCCACCCGAATACTATGTCAACACTAAGGGGCAGTATATCAAACCAGGTGGTGGAGGAATAAAGTCACATTATCGTAAAAGTTGAAGCAAAAAGTAGTGCTTAAAATAAATGAAAAAGTTCCTCACGTTAGTGTTTTTAGTCATTAATCGTTAATGTAATTGATGAAATGTTAATTTATGTATAGTTTAATTTGACTTTGGTCATATTTTAAAGAATTTAGCAAGAACTGATAAAGAAGATTATCAAAGAAACCTAATTTATTATAAAATAGTATTATTAAATCATATTTTAAAATTTGTATAAAACATTAATGCAATTGCCTGTTAGGTTACATGGAAACTTTACAAGTACTAAAATGTATTAAAAAGAAAACGACAACCGAATCAACAATTGTTTACTTTTCAGTATCAATAAAATTGTTTTAGTAGATGAGATTTTGTAAAATGAACGAACCTTATATCCATGGCCTAATAGTAAAACCAGACATATTATTTTTTGATTAGTTTGCTTTATAGTGCTTCTCAGTATTCAAACTAATGTTATCGGGTAATTTATACATTTTACTATGTACCGGGCACTCATGATTAACGAATTTTGATTTTTGAGTTACGTGATCATCAGGTGATCTCCACAGAAAATCATTACTTTCCCCATTTGGTAAAAGGGCAATAGATATCAAGAAATATCCTAGAAACTTCAGAGAAAATGTTTTTAAGATAGCACAGTCGTTGAATCCAATAGTTAATTTTGAAGGTGGTAGAGCCGTTAGAGTTCGCCCGGGGGGGCACCACCGCCACCCTCATAACCCGCCGTAAAGCAACATGTTCTTCATGTATTGTGTTTCGGTTGAGGAGGTGTGGTTGCCGGATACACATTATTGGAGGCGAACATCTTAGTCTCTACCACCTTTGATGTTCTCTATAGTATCTGTAATTCTAAATTTATGGTATGAGGTACTACGGGTAATAAATTATGCTTATATCTACTGAAGATGTTATCCAAGTAAAACCAACTTTTACTGACTGCGCTTATATAATAGATTTATATGTACGTATGATGTTAAGGAAACAGCATATTTCGACTGACTAAGATTTTTATATACCAAAATTTGTTTTTTTTTTTTTAACAGACATATGGACTATCTTGTTAGAACTTGTAATCGTTTTTTTATTCTATATTTTATATTTTATAAAAATAAAATTAACATTTTATAAATGTGGTCACAGTCAGTTTCAATTTAAGCTACCGCAAGTATTTAGCAATAGTCACTATACACACTTTTACTGCTATTGAAAATTCCATAAAGTGAGAAAATCTTTTCAATTCAAGAATTTAAAAATGATTACATAAAAAGAAATTACCGAATATTTAATCATGACAAGCGACTAACCATTGCTGCTTTGTTTTTGCGAAAATTATTTTTCGAATGCATGATTGTTCTAAATTCCAATCAATATACCCAAGGTCAATGAAACGTTTCGTTGCAGATAGGAATCACGTTAACTATACTTACGTTCATGCATAAAATATATGACCACGTCCGGCGCAGAAAAGCAATTTGGAACAACTAGAATTTGTAATACGCGATGGTACAGCCAATACTGGCAGAGTACACATGCTGAATGAAGTACAGCGTGCAGCCTCGAAATGAAAAATGCACTTTGATTGTTCACTCCCCTAACTCACTCGTATAATAGGATCCAGAGGGCCAGTGTTTATTCTTGAACGATGCTACAAACTACGTCTGCAAGGCACGGCTACTGCAAATTGTGTCAGGGTCAACTTCCTATTGATCTCGCTTCTTTCACTGCGACACCAACTCACACTGTGTTTTCAGTTCCCCAATCCCGACGTATACAGGTGAATTTCCAATTCAAATTATTTAGCCCTTCAATTATATGTTTGGGAAGATTGCCAAAATATAGGCTATTGAAAATACAGAACGGTTTCTGCCAATAAATTAGTTGACGTTTCTCTTTCCCGCTTTTATTTATAGAGCCTACTGAATGATTGAATGGCGTATTTTTGGACGACATCGGTCCACTCTCAAACACGAAATAATGTACAAAATAAGATACAAAAATTGTTAGTACTCATATTGGATTTTATTTATTCTATTAATTCGATAGAATATATTTTGTGTCGTAACTTGCAGCTTGTTTTATCGATTTAAATCAAACTTTTGAAAAGTTTAAGGCTCTCAGCAAACATCTGCAACCGATGTCGTGCTTTTCTTAAAAGTACTTTGCTCTACTTTTAAGAATAGAATGAGGACATCCAAAGAACACAGGAAAAGGAAGCTTTTGACATGACCGCAATGCCTAAGAAAGTATATTAGTAATAGAATTTTAAATTATTAGTTTTAAGACAAATTTCGTTAGTTAGATACGGAGATTTGTTTGCGTAACGAATAGCAAACGAGCATTCATGATACATGATCCTTACATTGCATTAATATCAGCTTCTTTTACACTAATTTAAAATCTACATATGTATTATTTTGATAATACAATAAAACATTTTAATCATAAATATATATTAATATATAAATGTATGGATTACAAAATTTCCCTACTTTGTATTAAAATTTTCATTTAAGAATTGCTTTTTCATATTTCATTTTTATTAAATTATATATAAACTACATAGAGTTTCTTTATTATTAATGATTGAGTATCGCAAAACTTTATTTTGAATTTAGGCTTGATTTTAAATCAATTCAATTCTTGAATAAAGTGAAAGTAAAATAAAATGAGATACTGTACATGATATAAATGCAGAAACATTTGTGTGTAATATTTCATTCACAGCTTATGAAGGTACATTAAAAGGAAGCCCATTATAATCTTACTGCTAAGCAAGGATCTCCATTGCATTCGGAGCCTTTGAGAGAGATTAAACGTTACCCAACATTCTCCTTTAATTACGGGAAAGCGAGTTACAACTGTTATTTTGTCTCTACTTATCCTTTTGATGTTCTCTTACCTGTATGTTATTTGAAGTGGTGAGAATAACGTAATTAAAATTTTGAAAAAATCAACTTAGTTATATTATAAAACACCAGTATCTACGTAATACTTTATCAAATTTTTTGTTCTACTATTACGATCAATTAAACATACAAAAATGCTGCTCGTAAAGTTATATTTCTCAGAATATTAGTCTATTTTTTATTTCGATGAATATTTTACTCATAACAATACCACCCACTTAAAGTAGAACAAAATACATAAAAGACAGGAAGCAAGATCTGTCAAGTAATACTGTTTTATTATTTATTCTATTTCATTTCAACGTCATAGTTAGTGTATTTCTTTTCTAGTTCATTTTAGTCTATGGACGGCATTATACACCTACGGGCAACATGTCCGTTTGCTACATCTATTAGGTAATACTTACAACAAACATAAACTTATATCATAAGAAAGCAATCTTTGTAAATAAATATATAAAAAGTCTTCTCAAGACAAATATATATAATTTTTCCTCGCTGGCCGAATAAATGGCTGGAAAAACGCGCTGCTACGTGATATATTTCCACAGGAAACACGTAACGGGGCAAAGAGGGTTATATGTGATACTATAACTTCTTCGAGTAAATCCGACCATTACTTTATATATATCCTTTTTCAACATTCTGTTGGTAAACCAACATTAACACTCTTCATTAATTTCTTTGGGAATCCAGTAATTATAGAACTTGAGAGCAATTACGGAACATTTTTATGATTGACAGACAGAGATAATTGAATAATAATATACTCGTAACAGAAGTCGCAGGGGCACGTGATCTTGACGACACTTGTGTTTTAGTTTATTGTTCGAAGAGAAAATAATTCAAATGATCTTCCTTATAAATATAACATTGCAAACATAATCTATTATCTCATAAATTTAAATAACGTTTTTAAATGGTATTTATATTATGTGAGAGTAAACGCGACTTTTCTCATGAAAACATTGCTAGTTGAAAATCGGCGACATGCATGCGTACTGATATTAAACTGCAGTACAACCTACTATACTATTATTCATATTCCTGTATTGCTAGAGAAAATTAATCTTGAGAGTTTTTGTGTATCGTAGTGCAAGCTGCAGAATGAGTCTTGAATTTTAACATTTATTCCTAGTTTTAAAGGATTTAAAGTGGTAGTGCGGTAAAACGTTGTTGTGA
Organism: Phocides pigmalion okeechobee; assembly: GCA_018251015.1. Lineage (NCBI taxonomy): Eukaryota > Metazoa > Arthropoda > Insecta > Lepidoptera > Hesperiidae > Phocides > Phocides pigmalion. The sequence continues at coordinate 4,567 of DWON01002871.1, forward strand.
AACATACGCCCGCCTACTTCTGCCTTATAGCAGTGATGTAGCGCGGCTGAGTGCTGTTGTGAAGGATGTAATAAGACAAGTGAAAAATTTCTAAACGTTGTGTTTTAGTCCACATGAGCAAAAACGCAGTTACTATTAATTTCAGATCCATAATCTCTTTTTTTATATATGGTAATCACAAACTGACATCCAGTGCAGCGGGTCAGTGGTCACTGCCGCCCATGGTCATTTATTACCAATTTCGTAAAAAACAGTTCCTCTTGAAGTCAATCACAGATACGTTGCTACTCCTGAAAGCTAAGAAGGTCGTCTCATTTGTAAATAAGCCTTCTACTGAAATGAGTATACTTTACAGTATAAAAGGGTTTCGCAATGATTCCCGGCCGAACTATCTAAGATATCACCATACAATACATTCTTTCAGAAAATCGATGTGATTCATGATGAATGATCATGATGAACTTCAGGTGGTTTGCATGACTGTTTATAAAAAATGATTATTTAATTTCGTGTGTAAAAAACAAGCACTAGAAGTTAAACTTCACATATAGCTAGCTCTGGACCCGTTGATGACCTACAAATTAAATTGTCTTTTATAATTTAGTAAAAAACTACGTCATCTCACACGTATCTAGCTGATATAAAAGATATTTACAAAACATGGCATTGTTAAAGAAAATAAAATATTTATTTTTATTTAGTTTCAAAATCGTAAAACAACATATTTTTGCTTTTGAAAATAAACCTATACTATATTAAATTATTAAAACCAATATTTAAAACATAATTATTGTAACAAAAAAACAACTTAAAAATAAAATGCTGCATCCACATTACTGTCCTTGGGATGAGCTCCCTGCACACTGGCAACATTACCTCGTTGAATAGCTAAGCTAGCATTGTAGCATTGGTATTGTTGATAGCATAACGGACAATTGGTTAGACGATATAAAATATATGAAAGAATATCAATTTTAATGACAACTAACCATCACGAAATTAACTTCTTCACGTGTTACCTCGGAGCGCTTAAAGTTTTCGTGAAAATAAACTCTTATTGTTTTTTCGTAATGCGCCATAAGAAATATAACTTCATAAGGTGTTAGGGAAAGGTTAACTCTTCTCGAAGTTCTTCGTATACGAGATAATTGTGTTTGCAACTCGTCACCAAACCACTGCGTGATCTAGTATATTTCAGACATCACAAAGGTGAAACATACGAACGTGTGTAGCAATAGATTATATATTAGACTTAAATGTAAGAAGATTCTATATATTAGTTCATTAAACATTTATTTATATTTATTATTTTCTTTTTTGATGTATTGCGTATAATAAAAATGTAATAGGAACGATAGGATGTCTTTTTTTCTTTTGTTCAACTTAAATTTTATTTATACAAAGAATACATCAAGTGCATTCAGTATATATGTATTTAATATTTCTTTTTTTGCTTTTAGGTAAGTCAAAAAAGGAGAACACCTACTTTCTACAAAGGAAGGTAAGTAGATAATGTAAGTTTAATGTCGGTACTATTTCCTCTTCTCACAAACAACAACGTAACTTTAATAGGTAGGCATGGTGTTTTGGCTCTAAAAATTCGCTTTAGTGCTGTTGGGGAGAAGTTTGTAAAAGCTTTTAGATATAAGCCACGGTTTACCTGTGGGAGTGTTAATTGTAGGGTCGGGAAATAAATAAGGTTTCTTTCTTTCTCGGGAGTTCAAATAACTAAATGTTTCTGGGTTATTCTGGCTTTCATATTGCTGTTATTTACATATTTGCCAACAGAATTTGGTTTACGTTAACATTTGTATTCATTTTGAAATAAAATACTTCAGTAATTAACGTCATTGTGTGGCTTCAGAGCTCGATGCCTACATTTTATGTTTACTGCAAAGTTTTACAGTGAAAATTTTTTCGTACCGTGTAACCTTACATGTTACATCATATACGTTATTCTCAGTAGTCGTTACTAACGCAAGAAAATATCATATTTATTTAATTTATTGACTCTGTAAATAATCAAAGTAAACCTGACAATTGGTCAGTCTGTCAAGCTATATAAATATAAAATAAAATGCAAGAAGAACAAATAACATAAAATTATAATTAAATTTTTTTGTTACATTCAATAAATCACAAAAACTCTAAGCCAATGGAATAAAACCGAATATCCAATTTGTAACAACTGAAGGTTTTTTTGAGTTTTGTATTCAAAATATATTGTGTTAACTTTCAGTCAAATCAAAAAGCAAATAAAGACAACGTGAAATAAAAAAAAAAGATAAATATTTAAATTAAAAATACGCTTAAATAATACCCGTATCGAGAAACCCAAAAAATTGTCTATTTTTCTCTATCTAGTTTCATAGATCAGTCAACCCAATAAATAACGTAAAGGTATGTATAAGCACTATCCAATTTTAACAAAGCTATTTGTAATAAAAAACCGTATTAAGGCCAAATTCCACTTCAATTTTTAACAGATTTCTAGAAATGTTTTATGTATCAGTTTCTAAATCTTCGTAGTTTAATAATTATGACACAATGCCGCAATGCAATTAGATCAGCAAGTTAGCTTTGTTTATATAAGATATTCTGAGTCATTTCCTAAAGAGTAAAGAAGATTTTGTAATAAATTTTATGTAGTCGACTGTGACCACTTTACATTATGCGAGTTGTGTGTCTATCACAAAGAAATATTTACTAATTCCTGCCCCAGTTGTAAAGAAAGAGCTATTTCCCCAGTGAAATATAAAAGGTATGCTGTCATGACAAAAATCTAAAACAAAATCATAAAATTCTTGTTAGGTAATATTGTTCATTCTTTCAGTGATAAAATACTATAGTAAAGAAATTTCTATGAGAATTTTCGTGCGTGGGTCAGCAATCATCTTTTGGTATTACTTGTAAACATGTTATAATATTGAATTACGTCAACGTTAATATTAGGACTGATAACTGTTAAACTTCACTGGATCAGGTTAGTCTATGTTACAGGCCTTCTCTGAGTTTGATTAGATTTAGAACGAGCCTATCGCGACATTAATGGCTTGCATCTTTTTAAAGGGCATTAAAAAATGACGAGCTCCTTCTATTAACGTTAATAATGCACGGCTTAATGAAAGGAGAGTAATTTTTAAGTGCTTTCTTTGACGCAGATACCAAGTTGACGCTACATAAAGGAACTAAGACGTAAAAAAGAGAAGTGGTTGTATAACGTGCATGTCGCAATACGAGTATAATGGCGTATCTTTGTTCGAGCGAAATCGAGGACGAGAGTCAATAGTTATGCGGATACAGATTATTTTGTATAAAAATCATTTTATCGAGATACTTTAAACATATACTGGAAACTGAAACGTTTATAATCGATGCATAATTCATTAGAACATTTTCAAATGTTGAGAATTTAATTATGGATACATTTGCTTTTGTTTTATTAGTCATCCCAATACCACTTGACCATTAACAAGATCATAGAAATTTTATTCTTCTTCAGTAAACAGAAAGGGTCACGTTTTATATTAACAACGGAGAAATCGCATTGAAATGTTTCTGCAAAAGAAAATCTACTTAGGTGTTTGAACACATTTACAAATAAATGTTTATATATAGATAAACGTTAACAATGGTTGATCTTAACCTACATATGATACTTTTTTAGTAACTAAATTATTTATTCACAAAAACCGTAAAAGTACGGAAAATAGTGCAAATGGTCGATGATTCCAACTAATATTGATTTTAAATAGATTCTGCCATTCATCAATATATCTACCTTTTATATCGTTATATAGTACGTGTAAAGTTTTGTCTAATATATTTTTGATATATGTGTATATGGTACATGTGCTATATTTTAAATAAGATACATACAAGCAATGAACAACTGGCTATGTACCTGATGTTATGTGGTCACCGCCACCATGAACAGCTGATACTGACATTAAATAGAATGGGAATTGAATCTGAGGTCAATAATAGGCGAATAAATTTTATATCTAGTAGAAATATAGATGTAACGGGGAGAAGTTATCACCGCCCTTATATTCCATCATGACGCAATTGTTATTTTCTCTCGATAACGGTGGTTTTTTGCTAGGTTTCCAAAATAGAAATACCCACGCATCTGCCTACACTCTAAAATGTTAATCCTGTTTTAAATTGGACATCAGCTCATGACATCACATAAAATAACGTGACCTGTACACCTCCTTTACTATTTAATTAACATTAAAAAAGTTACTACCATTGACGACATGGAATACCTAATATCATGTCATATATCTATCATACCCTCCCCTGAGACCAGAATTAAACATTTTCATATGATTATTAAAAGGGAATATAAGGTTTCGTTTGTAATAATAATATATATCTTTTTCTCAGAATAACCAAACCGTAACTACTAAATTAATGTTGTACTACGCAAAGAATTTTCCTTGAACGCAATCGGCTCAAAGGTTTATTTTTAAAGCGAACGGAATAATTAAGCCATTTTGCAGAACAGTGCCGATTGTGTTTCAACAGTTGTCAGGTTTCTCGCTTTGATTCCGCGCGCCATTCGTTTTATATTAAATTTAGCTTCGTCACGTAGCCAGTCGCTTCCGCTCTCTTTAGCGCTGATTGCAATGGGTCAGTGGCGGTTGTGACGGTTGCGTCAGTGACAGTACATTTGCGCTCACTGTTCGCGTCGATTCCGACATCGGGTTACTCCACTCGCACCCTGCAGCTACAAACGTGGGGAAAAGCGAAAGAGAGGACCTGTGAAAGCTCTACGCCTGCGCTTAACTCCGAGCGCCATATTATTCTCTTATAACGCACTCTCGCCTCGTTTGCTCACTCAATTATTTGTCGTCCTCGTATTAAAGTAGCGAACTAACATGATATAATTTGTGTTTTTATTGCACTATCAAAAAATATTTAATCCTTTATTAAAAACAACTCACAGGTTTAATCAAATGAAGGTAAACTTGAGCAATGATATTCAGACACAAAGGATTTTAGCGTTTTCGAACTTTCAATTTTATAAAGGTCGAGTGTACTTGAAAAGTTATTCAATATGTCTGCCTTTACTGTAGATAAAATAGGTAGGTATATGAAATACGTCAGAGCTTACGTAACACATATCTTAATATGCACAATTATTCTTAATTCACTTAGCAATCTGAATATATTCATTAGTATAAGAGCCAGAAGTGCTCTATATTAATTAGCGTGTGAGTTCCAAGTACATCTCACGGATGCTGACTTGCACTTCACCCTTTCGTATACGAACGACGCAATCTTGGGAGTATGAAGCTACTATATAATGCTCGTATATAATTACATAATCAAAATTTAACGTTTTAACTTGTAACGCTCGAGGGGTTACACTTAAAGTATTATGAGTATGCGCTTCATTACGTTATTGTTACAATATAACAAAAGTGTTTTAACGTAATATAGTTCAAGTATTTAACGTGTATAAATAACATACCAAACACACTAGAGATTTACATTGTGCAATCCTATCGATTTGCTACTCCCACCTACAGTTTCATTTAACGCAGCCTTTGTGCGATTGGACAGTTCAATTAAAAGGACTCGTATTTGATATTAATTCTCAAATAACAAGTCAATGTTAAATCATGAACAAAAGATTGTGTTTGGTTAAAGACTAGCATTCAGAAAAAGGTTATTTTATATTTACATATGACTCTTACATTCGATATTTATAAATAATCTGTTACTACTACAGATAACAGACACTTACCTTAAATGCTAAATTAATAAAATGAGTAAAACATTACTTTTGCATAGGCTCCATTTGTCAAAACTTGAATAAAATTTAATCCGAGATTAGATACGAGTTATACGATTATACGAGTAAGTTACAAGAATAATGTTCACTATACCATGGTTAAATAGTTATACCGTTGATTTAAATTGACTTAAACGTCAACCAAAACGTTATTCATAAAAAAAAAACTAAATATAATTGGAACTTAGAATAATGTAGATATATTCAGATATACAGATATCCATATATTTCACAAAGGAGGCAATTTTGTACCAAGATCTCCCCTAGTACATTACGTTGTTTCGTCGAATAGGCCTTAATTAAGCAAAACTTACATATAAAGTGAAATTTCATAGGTGGTAAAAAGCAAGTACAGAAGTTTAACAGTGTATATACGAATACTGTAAAGTCGTCGGTATAAAGCGGTAAACACTTACCATGTCCTAACCACGTTATAAGCTATAAGCTAACCTAACCACGTTATGCGCTATAACCTATTTCTGTGGTTAAGTCGTTCAGGAACATATTCCATTTTCTATTGCGGACGGAAATTGCACCCTACTTAGATATAATATAGGATCGAATCAATGGCATTTCTCAGGTCTCATCCCGGGAGTTATTATTAAACACACATTTCTATAACTTTAGTTCCGATCCGTGGTTTTAATAAAAGCTGCGATTGCAATCGAGCACTTTATTTATACTCTTCATACTTTTAACTTTTTGTTGACCATTTATACTTTTTCAAAAATATTTTGAATTAATAATTATTTGTGACCAGCATTGATAGCCTGGTGGTAAAGTGCGGACTCTCGTTTGGGAGGGTCGGAGTTCATATTCTTGGCACATCTTGGATTGTAGTAAATTATATGCATATAAGAAATTAATTATCGCTCGCTTTCTGAATAAAATAATCAAAAATGGGTAACATTTATCAATCTATATTTGACCAGCTTAGTGGACTAGGTTTTATCCCTTGTCATTCTGAGTACCTAGCAATCAGAGAGCAATGTGTTGTTGTTAAATTATTCGTGATTACCGACGGAACCTCTAATCACATATATGTATGTTATTTATATATGTAACAAAATTTCTAAATATAATAAAAACAGCATCAAATTCCATCAAGTTATTTAGAAGTTTCATACTAAGAGTAACGGAAGGCCGTCTTAAATTTATCCAAATTGACACTTGGGACTTCGCGATGCGGTTTCTAGAATAAAATGTTGTATAGATGTTATCTTACTAATGATATTACATTATGTAAGCACCATGACGGTAAAAGCGAAAAGCGTGCTTCTCTATGTAAAATAGATTGCAAGGAGTATATTTTCTTATATTTATCGATAGTCTTTAGAGATTTATTAACGTATATAAAATACTTGATTTTTAGATATCTATATCCTTTCTTATATAATAATATCCTTAATCAGATATGTAAGTATTATTTATTAAAGTAGATATTATAGCATTAAACCAACTTTAAAATATACTTACAGTGTAAGTAAACCTAACGTATGTAAATGTGAAATGGGTTAAGTGCATAATACTTCTGCACCAATTGGAGTTTGAAACTAATCTACTTTTTCATACGCTTTCTCATAAAGCATGTGGGCAAAGATATTTCTGTATTGTAAAGTTGACAACATGTTCCGTTTTAGATTCTGCTTTTGGTACTTTAACAATTATATCTTTTTAATGCTAAGTACTATGACAAAATAAGATAACGGATATTCAATGCACCTTATTTTAAATGGCTCCTGCAAACCATATACACCTGGCTTCGTACCCAAATGGTCATCAAGAAATTGTTTTTCAATTACGTAACGCTTCATGTAAATATATATAAGTTATACCTAATATTAAAATCAAGACACAGTACCAATGGATATTGATGTGTTAGTGGTTTCCTATATTCGAATCTAAAAAGTTCTAGCATCTTTAGCGGAATACCGATACAAGCCTGGAAACAAATAAAGTTTGATAGCTAAATCGTAACATTCTGGCCTTTCACGCGGGGATCTAGGCTCGAATATTTAGCACACGTCTGTTTTTTTGGAATTTTATTAGTTTAAGTAAGTATTAGAAATCAGTTATTACTTGCTTTAACGGCGAAGGATAATATCACGAGTAAACATATATCATGATAGTTCTTCGTATAGTTCTGAAAGGTGTATGAAGAATACTAATCCGCATTTGGCCAGCTTGGTGGCAAGAGGTCAGTGTTCAGTAGTTCAACCGTAATTAATGATCTAAAATAAGAATGAAAGATATAAATCTGGAAACATAAAGTCACATCCTTTTAAAAGGGTTTATCAAAACCATCTTTTCCCTTTCCATTTTTTATGTGCCTCAATGGAGAACTCAATTGGTGTACACAAATATTGATATGAGGGACATGAAAAGTAGGACAAGTAACCATAACGAAACAGATTTTACGATTTTAGATGTATCGATGTGTACTGTATCGCTTCACTATTAAGTAATTATATACTAACATATAAAAAGAGGAAAAAATGTTTTTGTATGTTTCTTTGTAATTAGACATACTCTAAACCTGCGTAAGCAATTTAGAAAATTTATTTCACTTTTAGAAAGCTACGCTATCAGCAAGCAAAAGAGGCGGTATATTATTAAAAAAATATATGGTATAACTATAGTTCGACCGGAGAAGTACCACCGCCGCCCTCATATTTCGCCGTAAAGCATTACATGTTTTTCGGTTGGAAAGGTTATTGGTACACTTGGAAGCGAGGCGAACATCTTGGTCTTCAGGAGTGGCAACGTATCTACGTACGAGCTCAGATGGGATTTCGATCGTGTTTGTGGTTGTACGTGGATGTCTATGGGCTGCCACTACCTAACATCAGGTGGTTTGCATGCTCGTTTGCTACTTCTTTCACAATTAATAAAAAGAAAAGTATTTGAATCGGACAATACCATTTGCTTCTAGCCATTACATTAATATATGTACATCCTATGCCATGCGAACATAGACGCCAGTGGAAACTAATAGAATATAAACTATACTTCTTACAAATTCGAAGCATAGTAATTAAGCAGGTAATTAAAGTAATAATAAAATAATTTAAAAACTATAACTAATACACAATACACAACTAAACTATACATAGCATAATAATAATAAAGGCGTTATCACACGTTAATAATAATTATTTATCATAGAATAAATAACTAACTTTCATCGAATTAAAATTTATCTGCGGAAAAGATTAAATATAGATTAAAAATACCCTCAATTCTACGAGCATTTCTCATATTCATATTAACGTTAATTCACGTACTTATTCTTACTTTTATCTTTTCTTAATCCCATACAAGGAAACAAGAACAGCCATTCCGACTAACTTTGTTTCGTGTCGTTTGCATAAAACATACGGCTTTCTATCGAAAAAAGGTTTTGTAATGCGGTGCCTTTACTGAAAAAAATATTAAAATTCTTTGGAATATCATATGTTAATAAAAGTTACACAATACACTTATATTATTACTTACGCCGACCAAATGATAATTATAGCCTTTAAAATGTTGTCAATTTGTAGCTTAGAATTATATTAAAGGTGGTCCTCAGGGAAAAGTTTATGTAGATATTAAATAAATTAGATAATTGTTTTTTTTTTTTTAATAATTATCAAATTTCATTATATACATACGACCTACGATAGGAACATAATTTTGCTTGAAGTTAAGACAACATACTTTCAATGTCTATGAGATCACTTTTTGCATCTAAAATAAAATTATATGTATAATATCTTAATATATGTAATTATTTTTTGGTGGTGTGATGCCGTTGCTGTAGAAATTTTAGGAGACTTAACCTTTTCAATAACAAGTTCTGTCAATCTAGTCTTAATTCATGCTTCTCTTATCAGCAGCCAGTAGAAGTGAAAAACGATGATTTTCCCTATGGAAAAAATCTTATAATTAGCGATACCTTTCCAATAGTCCCATAAACGTATTCATCACTTTATTGACCATGAATATTGATTTCACCACAGTTTGTGGAGCTTCCCAGTCCTTTGACCATGATCTATGCGTGTTATTGTCGTTAGTAATCCAATTCAATCTGTTTTCATTATAATAATGATAAATACTTTAATAAAGTTAAGGTTTATGAAAGACATTACTCGTACATTACGTATTGATAGAGAATTGCAAATGAGAACACTGTTGAACACCCTAAAAGTAGTTTTATGTGTGTGAACACATACATAAAATTGTGGCCGTGTGGAACTCAAATGTCGTTCTTTTTTGTAAATACAGAGTTTGTCACTTAAATCAAAAACGATTTCTAGTTAATTTAAATTATTTACTAGTTACAACACTACTGATATATTCACCTCGCTCCAATTTCATAAATGCTATCGATTTTATCTGTAACGAAGCAATAAAATAACGCAAACAGATTATATTTTTACTCTTCAGTGGAATCGGAACCAGCCAGGTAAAAACAGTGAAGCAAAGAGGGTTCATTACAACATCACACATACAAAATACGAAAATATTTTATCACGTGTCTATATTATTATACTTTGAACGCATAATTATTTCTGCTTATGTCACTAACTAATGCTTTACATTTTGAGAGCATGTCGCCTTTGCCATTACGATACATATACGAGCGATATGTTAGAAAATGAAAAAAAGACATCAATCAATAATATCTGATGTCGTTCCCTAACACAGCAAATAACGTCTGGCGTACGTTCACCCCGGTCTGCTCTTACAAATATAAACAGCATTTTATAACTTTCTGCTTCTTCATCTTAGTAAGCAGACGGAAAGAATATTTTCCGCGTGAGAAAAACTCACTCGAGAAACGTGACAGTCGGGCGATAACGTTCTTTAGTATAATTAAATTAGACCAGCGCTCGCAGGAACTGTTTCGTTTACATTATTCACAATATTTTGTACCTATAAAATAATTTTCATTAATACTGATTTATGGAACTTGGCATATTTATGTATCCTTTTAAGGAGCCATATTCTATTCTTGCTCACAAAGCTAAAGATTACAGAGACGGTGGGTGCTGAAACCGCAGGTAGCCACCGGCTGGCGACATAAATCATCATGTAATCTGTTATGACACGACAAAAGCATAATCCCGGGACCGAATTTTAAACAAACATTACAACGACTATTCTTATGTGTTTAAATTTCATTTATTCTTAAATTTACATAGTACTACGTAAATCGTAATTTTAATGGCTAAATTTAATTTGGATTTATCGTCGAGTATCTGCAGTTATACGTAAAAATATAAAACTTTGTTAACTAATGTATACCTACTCTTTTACATATTACGCATATTTGTCTTTTAGAAAATCGATATTTCAAACGTAAAGCACGTGATAGATCTCGTAATGTAAAAAGTTTTCTTTTATAAATCACTATTTAATTTTAGTGGAAATAAATTGAAGGCTGGGTTGGTAGAGTGTAGTGGCGGGCGGGTAATGCGGGGCACACGGGCGCCGTGGCGCCGCCCGCCCGCAGGCGCGCGTGCTCCGAGAGCGCCCGAGGACGTACGATCGTTTCATTCCGACTCGTAACGAAGTTTGACGATCGCGGCCACCCTCCGTCGACGCGTGCCGGATCCAGTCGCAGTGAGAGCCGCCAGGGCGTTGGAGCAATTCTGTGTGTGCCCGGTGCTCGGTTATGTAACTCAATAAACTTATTTATTTATCAACTCAAAAAACAACACCTGACCCAATTGTGGTGATAGCCTACATACTATGATACTAAATTAACACGATCTATTTAGGTTTTCCAATACATGTGTAAAAGTGATGTGTATCTACGCCTATCCTCGCGGCAATAGACGACATCGGAACAGGTTTATCGTTTCGTTGCAACATAATTTACTTAATCCAATACAGACTTTTACTATTGATCTGAAAAAGCCTTAGATATAAGAAGTAACGTTAAATATCTAGTATTATTAAGGCAATCCCTTCAAATGTCACGAACTAAGAACAATTTTGTATACCGTAAAAGTTATATATAATGTATCGTAGGAAACGGTCAATTGTAGCCAGTGGTTTTTTTGTCTATGCTTGAATTAAAAAAACAGTTAAAACAAAACCATTGAGAATTTGGCGCAATGCAGGACGCTTGTATAGAAATGTCCACACAGTTGCTCACCGCTCATTTCGAATCAGTAATTGCTTACTTAGTCACATCAGTGCTCGGTGCAATTTCGGACAGTAGAATGCAGAATGCACTTCAAATACTTAATAAACAAATTGACGTAAGTCTACCCATTTGTGTTTATTAGAGCGTTGAATGTAAATCATATTTAAAGTTTAAAAGTTTGTGCAAAATGTAATGATTAAAGTTTTTGGCTATTAGAAGTATTTTATCATATTATTTCTTTTTTTACGTTGCTGCGATGATTCCTGTATTGTGTATTTAAATCCTTAACACAATACTTTGACGAAGTAAGCTTAACACTTTATTTTATTAAAATCAGAAACTTTATTCTTTTCGACTTACACAATGCAATGCTATGCAATGAGTTTCATAGCAATACTTGAGTTATCTTTTGTACTACTGTTGTGTATCGTGCATTCAAAAGATTATTTTTATATTGAAGTTATATTTTTATCTTGGTCACTTAAAGGGACGTGATTTGATTTATCTGCCGTAATTATATTTATATAAAATCTTAATAATTTATTTCCTGTATAGCATGGCAATAAGTATTGTCATCCAGGAATAAAATGCTATTTATTTATTTTTGTTTTATTCTGAGGAACAGTGAATATAACATTATCCGCTGTAACCCATAACTTTCCCAATGCTGGGTATGGGTCGTTTTTAAAAATACTTAATCGTATGTTGTTACACTTCTCATATCTTTGGGAACAGTATGAAAGCTTTTTCTCACGTCGTTCTTCTTTTATTGTGTTCTTTTATTGTTACGTCGTTCTTTTTTTTAAAGAACGTTTGATTAATACGCTCACTTCGAAATATTAGAGGAGTAATTTGGAATCGAACGTGGAGCGTTATCATTTTGCTTCATTTAATCAAATATAAAATAAAATTAAGTAAAATAAAATTAAATATTCTATTAAAAATGTCATACCTAATACATGCTCCATTTTAATTTAAGTAATATTTAATTTTCAAGAAGTATTCTGAGTTAAAACTGACATAAATTATGTTATTAGACTTAATTGTACTAAATAACATTGACTTTTACAAAATAAAAAGTAAATCAGTTCTAATATAGAGCTTAACATTTAACACAGATTTTACTTTGTTCTGGTGCATATGAGTGAAGTGTTCACTGCCGGTTTATAGAATACCTTCTAATTTTTATTTACTTATATATCTATAGTCTTTCAATAAAATTATTTTGATATACGAATATACAGATAAACCGACGAAGCTACGAAATTAGAAAATTAGAAACGACGAAATTGGAAGAATTTCGCTTTGAAGCATTTGACTACATAACTCTAATAAAAGGTGCGCCTTCCAGCTTTAGATTTCAATTTTATATTTTGTCTGCTTTTTATTCTAACTTCCTTTCATTGCGTTACCATTCAAGACATTTCTTTTAGTTATTTTTTAAACTATTTGTGACATTATTAACTTATGTAGTAAATTTAATGTAGTTTGTTGATTCCAAGACCTGTAATAAAAAACTATATGCACCCAAATTTAAAATCTTCACAGACGTATATAACGAAAGTAACAAAGCCGTATCAGAAATCTAACAAATTATTTGTTGTTATAAATCTTATGTAATTCCGCCTTCAAAATACGTATGAAGTCTTAAATTGAACAATTACAACTGATGACTTCCTAATTTGCGTGAGTATCCATTAAGAGGAGAACTTGATATCAAAGCTTAATATTATACTTACAACATCATACAAAATTTATCATAATATTATCTTTATATTACTTTACGTATAATACATTAATATTACGTACTTACATAATTTTGTCCCTTTTATTACTTGTCCAAATTAAAATATCTTTTCTCGTCTCACATCCCATTTCTGAATGTCGTCTTATCGGTAAAAAGATATGAGTTCAATAATACAAAATCAATGTAACGTTAATCAATCTGTATACAGTATTATTATGGTACACTTCCCATGGCTTCATTTATGTATGCTGAAAAAATAATCATACATTTATTTAAACATTTGTTTTGATATACATAGATTTAATGCTAAATTACATTCATTAATTTTTTTGTCATAACATCTGATCCTAATACCTATGTATGATTTTCAAACATTGTTCAAAGCCTATTAATTTCTAGAACCAGTTAATCGCGGTTTTTGTAACTATCAACTTAATTCCGTTTTTTACACGTCCAGATATTACTGTTAATTTATAAATCCGAAAAGTAATATAAAAATGTACATAAATACATACAAATCAAACATATAATCTTTTGGGCTTTGCAACTGTCGGCTGAATCGATCGTAAGTACCTAGATACTACAAACAGTACATGTAAAGAGATTTGATAATATCTAAAATACAAATTCTTTCTTCACTACGATAAAAAATACACTTATCAAATGCTACTTTACAATTTGCAAATAAATGCTATTTTGATCCTATTTCTAAATAAGTAAAGTCAAGTAAATCATAAATTATGTCAGTAACAGCAAAATCATTCGCGCTTAATAAATTGAATTGGAGAACAAAACTTAATTTGCTTTACACGTTTAATAGCTACATTAGCTTCAGGCGTATTGTTTATCTGCTGCCGATTTCGTTACAATTGTTCAACCCTCTATTAGGTGTAATTAAATACTTTGAAATTTATGACGTCATCAATAAACCATTGCCGTCGGTTCTCAAATCTAACAGCTGACGTAAGTTTAATAATATGTAAATTAAAGCCAAGTCGTAACTTCGCGTTGACGAATACTGGCAGTAATTGATACTCATCTTGTCAGCAAAGATACGTAATACTCTCATTTTGTAAACTGTGTCTAATTAGAGGTTTTTTATTTTATTTATTTAATCAGATAACAAAGATCCATTCAGTTAGTATATAACTTATATCTAATGT
>DWON01002872.1:0-19415 GCA_018251015.1 Phocides pigmalion okeechobee
ATTAACCAACAGTCGAAACTATATATGCTTGAGTTCTGAAATTTTGCAGATAGGATCATTATATAGCGTATGTTAGCTCTAAGGAAGCAATCTAGGAATAATAATCCGTAAGAGGGTAAAGTACAATAGGTAAAGTATAATTTTTGGATTCCCCATGTGGATTTGCTTCAAATACAATATAGAGTATGTACAATGTAGGGTAGGGTACAGATATACGGTTCAACTAAACACCAGGATTTATTATTCTTACATTGACTTCTGTACGAAAAAAAAGTGGATAAAGCTAGTATCATATATGATTCTATTAATGTTTGATTGTAAATGTAATAATACCTCGTTTGTTATTCATTGTCCGGGTCAAAATTCAGGGTAAACATGTTTCGTTGATAACTAAATTAAGATAATTTCGACTCTTTTCGCGTAAAATTATGTTCTCAGGACATTATCTAGATGAGTCTTATTGCGTATGCATGGAGTCGTTAGTGTATTGAGGTAAGAATGTTATTTGCGAAAATATATTCGCGGAACAAATAGTCGTGTTTATCAGTAGGAATTGAAGCCACCATTGTTTTTTATGTGGTAGAACGGAAGTTTCACCGGAATGGTACTACCGACGCGTTCACAATCCACTGTGTTAGTCCTTAGGACTAACAATGCTTGTACATACAACCACAAGTAGGACTTCAGTCCTGTTTGTGGTCCTGTCTTAACATCAAGTGGCCTGCGCGCTCGTTTGCTTCTCTTATTACATAAATAAAAACCTCGGGTTCAATAGTCAGGATCATTAACCATTAGCAAGTGACTAGTGAATAATCAATACCCTAAGGTTAGAGTTTTAAGTCCATAGACTTCGATTTAAAGTTTTGTGAACTTTGCGTCAAAACGACTCTTCAACAATTAAGTCCATCGACTTGAACTTGAAAGTTTCTTCAAAATGATTCTTCAAGGGTCAGTCCATAGGTTAACGAAACATAATTACGTGAACCTTGCATCGTAACGGATTTACAACAGTTAAATTTTATTAAAGGCATTTTCTTTCTTTCCAGAGTGTAGAGCGTGGCGCGGTGAGGTGCAATAGGTCGCGATGACGACCGACATATCGGTGTCCCGCTGGGACCCGTCCATCGGCCACGGTCAGGAGATCATCGACGAGTTCGAGTACGATGGCGGCAACTCGTCGTCGAGGCTTTTCGAACGATCGCGCATCAAGGCGCTTGCTGGTGAGATATCAATCACTTTGGACGCCTCGCTTTCAAATGTAGCCCTCAGCTACATTTGGAAGTGAAGCCACCATCGTTAAGAGTAGCAACACATTTACGAAACATTGTTTTTACATAAAAAATAAAACACCCCACACCATTTTTGTTTGAAGGATATATCTAATTCTTTTTTTCGAAACGGTTCATCTTAGTTCTCAGGAATAGTAATGTAATCAACTTCAGGTGTTCCAATTGAGTCGGGTTAGTTGTTTCACAAGAGCAAAATTACTGTCTCAATAAATCAAAAAATGTTATTTTAAATTGCAATATGCCTAAAGCGCATGAAAGACAAAAGAGCGAAAAGTCCAAGCAGCAATAACGGTTCAAATTTCAATTTTGCTGCCAATATATGCCGCTACGCTTGTTTCCAATGAAAGTTATGCGTATGCCTTTACTTCGAAGTATTTCTATTTACATTACATTAAATCAAGATAAACATATATTGTCAGTAAAAAAAACATCGTGTTATCAACTTATTTATATAATATGAGAAGCACGATGTAGTGGATTACACATTTTTATTCTAAAAGTAATATATTTTTTTAGTTTTACCGTGTTAATTCATAAATTGAAAGCTATTTCAAAAAACAATCGTTTGTCCATTTATAATGACGCATGTTTCTGGTATCTAAATTTATCATATCTTTGTACCCCGAAAATGTTTAGACATATCCATCCATTGTGCACTTATCGTGCGATAAGTAAGCCTCTTCGTTTTATCGTCTCTACCCAGATTGGCGTCTCAACTGTTACCTGCAAAGGTACAATAACCGATGATAGAGACGGACTGTTTCGATACCCCGTTGTACAATTTATATTTGGCGGTACACTTTTTGCGTTGATCGACCGTGAACCTATCGGTCAGGCATTACGAATAACTGCAAGCGCAGTAGATACATAACTACCGTGATGCCTATGCCTTGGCACAAAGCTTCGCTCTGTTCTGTGAACTTTCGTGTGATTCTGTGTTATTGAATGTAGTATCATTTTTTGTTTCTATAGTGACTAATTTATCTTTAACAACGTTGTAATATTACAGTTCTGTTGTAAAAGTTACAGGATCAAAGTTGAGAAATTTTCTATGTGCACTATTAACATTATCCAGCGATAACGAAATACTTGATAATGATACGGTTGTAGCAATGTAGGTAGATAACGAACGTGATTATTGTTTGAAATAATACTGTCTTTATGTTCTATAGAAGGTTTAACAATCAACAAATTTGTTGTGACCTTATTTGATTTTAATTTTACCTTTTTTCAATATTACTCAACATTTTAATATTATTTTAAACTAACTAAATAATAATCTCGACTCATTGGCATTGTACTATACCTAATTTATTGTATAATTTGCTCGCAATATGGCTTATCATAAATGCCGTCCCTTGTTTTTCCTCTAGCTATAGGAGTTAAAAACATTTGGTACATGCAAATTAATTTGTATGTTGTAACAAGTAATATGATGGTCATATGAGTACGAATTCTTATCATGATCAAGTTGTTTGATACTGATTCAAATTTCTCACTAGATTTAAACAATATTATCGTAACTTAGTCAACATTGACACAGCAAAGTATAAATGAATAATGATTGTGTGTATCATCATGTTATAAAATTATTTTCTTAGAAAAATTTGTAATTTTGTAGGAAATTCGAATATAGCGTTATATAAAAAGTTTATTAGGAAACGTATAATTAATTGAACCGGTCTCAAAGTTGTCGATATCTGGAGCGTACGTATCGAATATCCTTGTCCAGTAGGCAGTTGAATTTTGTCGCTCTGATTCTTCCCGTTCTTTCGCCTCGTACGCGGGCCTCAGTCTGTCAGTGTTGGTGATATGACATCGACGGAGTGTTACGATCTGATCAAGAGAGGCGTTGATATTGAAGTGCCCGGCTTGGAACTTTACTATGACAAAGTGGTGTCGGAACTCAGAGGTTCGTACATAATAAGTGCAACGCTATGGCGGTGTTTCGGATGAGATTCCCGGTCGCGGGAATATTTTTTGTGTTGACGAAATATGTGATGTGAAATTTATTATTAACTAATAACCAATTTTGTTATAATATTCCCTCATGCGATAATGTTCTAGTGCTCCAATTTTAATTATTAAAATGACTGTATAATTATAGTGTATGTTATTAAATTTAGACATGTTTCAATATCCTTTTACGGATGTTAGGGAAAATACGTTTAATATATACTTGTTGTTCATTAGAATAGTATGTTAGATTTCCGTTAGGCGCAAACCCAACGAGAATTGTATTGTATACAAGTGTTGTCAAATAATTAGGTACAATAATGGGTTTTGCAATACCCTAATTTTTGACGCATGTCCATATGGGATTGTTTTTTTTTTGTCATATTATTAATTATCGCGGTTGGCTTCTGCACGACGCCTATGTTTCCGCTCTAAAGCGTGCGACCAGCAATACGATCCGCATCTCGTATTACGCATATTATCTTACGAATTCAATACCCGGGGCCGTACCGTGCTGAGTTATTGCGATGGAGCTGGCGGGCGCGGACGGGCGCTCACGGCTCCGCAAGCAAGCCGTGCCCCCTCTCTGGTCCCCGCGCCGCGGTCGACCTCACTGGCGGTTATTGTGTTAACATTCCCTATTGTTTTTATACGTTCTTCACCAGTGCCCGATACCCTTGCGGCCCTTGCGGTCAGCATCTGTGCACCTATTGGCAACGCATTCCACATACCTCTATCTATCCGCGGTAGCCCTTAACGTTTTCAATGTCTCCTTCATTTATGTATCTTGTCATAGTCATGTAGAGTACATGTAGTCTCTAGAATTTGTCATTGTAGACAAAGGTGTATCTCCCAAAAGTTTCTTTCTAAATCTTTGCACATCTTTTCACACAGCTTTCTCCTTCAGTTACAATTTGGATTATTGCGTCAATTGACATAAATATTCTAAGCATACTTTGTCGTTGACAGACGAACGAGAAAGCGTACAGAAGAAGACTTTTCAGAAATGGGTAAATTCCCACTTGGTGCGTGTGGGGTGCCGCATCGGCGACCTCTACGTGGATATGAGGGACGGAAAGATGCTCATCAAGTTGCTCGAAGTGTTATCTGGAGAGAGACTGGTAAGTTATTTCAATTAATGATGTATCTTCATGCTTGAAATTTGATGTTTCTGTAAAACCTAAAAGTGAAGAACATTATTTGCAATATGATCCTTGCAGTATCTATAGCTTTAATAATTTGCTATAATATTTGTGATGGCAATTATTAAAATATTATCCTACTTTCCATCGATGTATTGATGATTGATTATTCGTAATTGCCGATTAGCATTATTTCCATTGCTCCAAAACAACATTTTGTAATAATATCCTTAATACCGAATCATCCCGCAATTTGATGAGCGTATCAGCATTGTAGTCAGCTTGTAGTCATTGTAGTCAGCTTGCTGTTACTTTGCTACATTTCGATTTATCTCTGTACTTGGGAAATCAATTATTGACCTGAACCTGAAACGTCACTGAACTTGAGAATCTTCATCATTAACTTATTGCTCTCTATGTGCTGATTCAAAGTTAAGACTCAGGTTTGGACCAAGTGCAAAAGCGTGGCCAAGAACAAGGTTACTAGTTGTTAAACAAACAACATCGCGAATTTTATAAAAAAAAGTCTTTAAGCATAGGTTTCCCACAAGGTTTGCATAAGTTTGAAAATATAAATATAGAATCAGATTTGATCTCCATCGATCTTCTTTAGTAATTCATATTTGTTCCACCCTAGCCTCGGCCTACAAAAGGAAAGATGCGTATCCACTGCCTCGAAAACGTGGACAAGGCGTTGCAGTTTTTACGCGAGCAGCGAGTGCATCTAGAGAATATGGGCTCGCACGACATCGTCGACGGAAATCCCAGGCTCAGCCTCGGTCTCATCTGGACAATCATTCTGCGCTTCCAGGTTTGTTTAATAATATACTACGTGTAATAAACCGACATATCGTCTACCTAATTGTAAGTAAAGAGAAATCTTACCAATACGAAATAGCATAGAAAATCTTATTTGAAACTTGATTCGATCAATTTTTTTGTATTGATAGATAGTATTCTGCTTGTATCTTCGATCAATTTATATTACAATATTTCCGTAGAAAATTTTGAAGTTCCATCTTCTTTTTTTATTTTCCTATTATTTCAAATCGTCTTTCCATATTTTTCCAGATTCAAGACATTACGATCGAAGAGACAGATAACAAGGAGACAAAGTCCGCCAAGGACGCATTGCTGCTGTGGTGTCAAATGAAAACAGCCGGATACAACAATGTTAATGTGCGCAACTTCACCACCTCGTGGCGTGACGGGTTGGCATTCAACGCCATCATACACAAACACAGACCAGACTTGATTCAATTCGAGAAATTGCATAGAAGCAATCCCATTCACAACTTGAACAATGCATTCAATGTTGCCGAGGAGAAGCTCGGTCTTACGAAACTCTTGGATGCCGAAGGTAAGTTACGCCAAATATTACGTTAGTATCACATAAGTAATTTTCCCACTGATATTAAAAGTACTTATATCGACCACAAGATGTTAAGTGATGACTTAAAAAATACTTCTGACAACATGCTCTGCGGTTGTTTCCCTATCAGAGAAGTCACTATTAGTAGGATCCACTCCATAATTGTTTAAGAGAGTTGTATTTATAATATAAATACCTTATATAGCTACTGCTTTATGAGAATGACAAAATATTGTTTTCTATGTAGTAAAATTTTTGACATTTGCTTAAGTGGCATCACCGCTACACCTGTGAATATCTATTGTATGTTTAGCAGTTTACCGTTAGTAAATTTTGTTTTAAGAACATACTATTAAAGAGGATATGTCCTAATATGTTAAGACATATTTTGAGCTTTTCTCTCGATTTGTATGAGATGTACACTTTAGATGGAACCTTGTTCTATATGAAGTTGATTGCAGATATCCACAACGGTAAAGTCTTCTTAAAGGCAAATACTGGCTGAACGCTCGTTTGGTACTTTGACATATTTTTTTTTCTTTCAGACATCGCCGTTGACCACCCTGATGAGAAATCGATCATCACGTACGTGGTGACATACTACCACTACTTCAGCAAGCTGAAGCAGGAGACGGTGCAGGGCAAGCGTATCGGCAAGGTCGTCGGCATCGCCATGGAGAACGAAAAAATGATGCAGGAATACGAATCGCTTACCAGGTATGAAAATATTCTTTATAAAGATAAGACTCATATAAGTATATATTGGGATTTATGAGTGGTTGGTGGTATTGCCAAGAAGAGTCGCAAACGAGCATGCAAAGCAACTGTTGTTAAGTACCTCTCCAACCGACCCACAAGTAATGCTTTACGGCGGATTATGAGGGCGACGGTGGTACCTCCCCGGTCGAACTATAGTTCTTCCATCTCCAAAAGTTAGTCCTCTTAGTTATGATATAATGTTGATCTTAAATTGATTAAGTTAAATAATTAAGCAAGCAATAACTCATATTGAACAGGAATATTTCATTGGAATCATATTCAATAGCTTACTACCGTTATAAGAGAACTATGACCTTTCATATTGTCTTCAAGGACACTCTTCAAGCGATAGGATAACAAATGGATCAAATTACCTATCTTAAATTATTACAAGATATGTCAATGATTTATCAAGGATTGGTTAGTTTTGGGGTTAATATGTGCAACCTTATATTATTTTACTTTTTTTATATATATATTTTTTTGCAATATAATCTTTTTATAAGACACTTGCTTAAATAGTATTACCTATGGCTGTACATTTCTGTATTCTCACAACAAAAACTTGAAACAGTAGAGTAACACAATGGTATTTATTTTACCATATTTCGGCAAAACCATTAATTTCTAATGTCTCTTGCGAAATTCAAATTCCATATTAAAATGTTATCTATTTAAGTTCTATTTTCATCTGGTTAAATTTACCAAGACTGAATTATATTTATAGAAATACATAGACTGTAAATTTGTTTTTAACAATGCATTCTGTTATTTTGAATTTTAAATCAATAATTAATTAAAACGCCCTCCATTATATGCTAACTCGTACATTCTAGTTATATTCTCAAGATGTTCATTTTGTTACTTGGTGTGTTTTTCCTGTCAGCTGGCAATACTGTTCATGTTTTTTTATAGAGTAGCCGTTTAATTACTTTTATTATGTTCACAGCGACCTGCTTCAATGGATCGAGCGTACCATCGAAGCGCTCGGAGACCGAACATTCGCGAATTCGTTGGAGGGCGTGCGTCAACAGCTCATCCAATTCGCTAACTATCGCACTGTCGAGAAACCGCCTAAGTAAGCATTTTATATATAGATATTTGTTATTTAACATCAGTAGAATAAAGTATGCACAAATATATAAATATGTTCGGATAACTCGCATAGGTTAGTGTATCCCAAGTAAACTGTCAAAACTACAGGGACCAAATAACTGATAAGTGATAATTATACAATATACCATATGTTTGATATGGTAGAGCAAGGAACAAGTAAATATATTATGCCTTTGGATTTTTTGACTCTTAATTTTTCCAAATATCTAATATGAGATTTTTTTGTTAAAATATTAAATTTACAAATAAACTCCGAAATTTAAACATAAAGTATAAATTAAATAAAAAATGAAGGATGGAAAACTACTTAAAACTGGCTGCCTGGAAAAAAAAGACTATTTAAAATTTGTTCTCTTATATGTTGTCCTCTTATGTTCATTTAATTAATTAATTTGTCCAAATTTAACAACATCTCATTTAGGTATCCAAGAACTTGTTAGTAACGTGTGATAGCGTTTATATTTATACGTTAACGTGATGTTTGTACGTAGGTTCGTGGAGAAGGGCAACCTGGAGGTGCTGCTGTTCACGCTGCAGTCGCGCATGCGCGCCGCCAACCAGCGGCCGTACACGCCGCGCGAGGGCCGCATGATCCACGACATCAACCGCGCCTGGGAGCGCCTCGAGAAGGCCGAGCACGAGCGCGAGCTGGCGCTGCGCGAGGAGCTCATCCGCCAGGAGAAGCTGGAGCAGCTGGCCGCCAGGTACTGCCGCTCTACAAGTTTTAGGGTTTTCCTACCTCAAAAGGAAAGAGAGAACTTTCATAGGATCACTTCGTTGTCTTCAGATAGACAGACGGCCATGTCTGTTAGGTATATTTTTCTCAAGAACGCAGGAGTCTTAATTAAGTTGAAATTAATATCCAATATTCAAGTCTGCGAACTTTTGAAGCTTATATTTGAACTTATACAGAATCCTCGAGTCTATCTTAGTCGGTTTTTTAGTTATGTTACAAGTATGGATGCAGCCCATGGACATCAGATTCACATCACATTAATTTTCAAAGTGGACTGATGAAGTTTATCTAAGATCTATTGCCATGCTATTTTAGCTTTATAGTAGCCATGTGATACCCACTGTGCTAACTTGAAGAATGTGATGTGGTAAGGCAAAAATACTTTTTAAAAAGTTAGCGAACAACCTTAATGACTACCACAACGACATGGAATAATGCATTAATTACTACCATCTATAGTTAACATCAAGTCTGACTGCTTAACACGTCCCCCTAAGCATGGAAGCTTCGGTTCGATCGATTCCTTCGATCTACAGAAAGCATAAACGTTACATACAATTTATTGTTTCAGATTCAACCGCAAAGCGCAGATGCGCGAGACGTGGCTGTCGGAGAACCAGCGGCTGGTGAGCCAGGACAACTTCGGGTTCGACCTGGCCGCGGTGGAGGCGGCCGCCAAGAAGCACGAGGCCATCGAGACCGACATCTTCGCCTACGAGGAGCGCGTGCAGGCCGTCGTCGCCGTGTGCTCCGAGCTGCAAGCTGAGCGGTCAGTCCCTATAGAATTATATTTTGGACTGATTGGATAGGCCAGTGATATTTATGTTGGGTTGAAATTGGAATTTGCATCGGAATTGTAATTTTAATTGATCATATTTAGAACTTTTTTAAAAGATTTTTGTATTACAAATTTATCATCATTGAATAATGGAGGATAATATTGCGAGGTAATTTACATTGCGCGGTTTTGTTTAACTCCATTTCACCCACATAGTAATATGTACCTTGATACTGAATTTTATACTCTTTACTGTTATGTAATATTTTAATTTGTTTTGTGATGGGGATGTAAACTACAAATAAGATACATAGTAAAATGTAAATTCCCCAATAATATTAGTTTAAACTTAGACATAAATTAATATAAATTTGTTGTATACATGTAGGTACCATGACATGGAGCGAGTGTGCGCGCGACGCGACAACGTGCTGCGCTTGTGGGCCTACCTGCTGGAGCTGCTGCGCGCCCGCCGCGCGCGCCTCGAGCTCTCCCTCCAGCTGCAGCAAAACTTCCAGGTGAACATATACTTCACTTATCACTCCTACACCTTACTATACAGCTATAGAACATGAGAATGTTGGTATTTGGTACTATAATTATACTAGGATTGTGGTTATACTGAGGAAAGTATGATAATTAATCGTAAACATATGGTACACATAATGTATAAAGCATATCCCTCTAATTGATTCTGAACACACTGCTACCATTACTAAGAAGAGTAAACACAAATCATCAACTCTGGTCACAATTATATTTGGCTTGCGACTGGCTCCAGATTTGAATTTATTTCTCACAAATTAATACTAATAATATACACTGATACTTTTCCATACATATTTGTTGTAGTGAATATTTTATTGATTTTGAATTTTATGAGCAAAGCTTCTTATACCTGTATTAAAATCTATCACATAAATATTTATTCCCACCAGGAATCGCACCCAGACCCCCGGTACATTACCAGTGGCCGTCTTAGTACCACTTCTCCTGCGCTAATCAATCTTCTAACAAATAAAGATTATATTATAATGGTTATTGAAATAAATTAACAATTTTTAATAACTTATCAGTGGGTAAGCCGTAATTTGGCGAGAGTAAACTTGCTTGTATGGTAGTTATGCTAAGAAAGTGTTTAGCTAAATAATAATCAGGACTTGCCCATCTATATAAGCTAAATGAACCATACAAAACACGAAATATATCTTTGTCATAAAATACAGGAAAATGTCCTCATACATTATGAAAGCCTTACTCAATCCTGTTTTAAAGATACCATGATTATATTTTTTTTATAGTAAACTTACACCAGTCAATGACAAATTAAAACTATTTTAAAAAGATAACAGACTATCAGGAAAACATAAACACACTATTAGTCTAGAAAATAATAATGTATGAAAACAGTCACAAAACATGAAACTATTGTGTATTCAAAACCATAAAAATTCAAATCCTTATTCCGTATCAACAGGAGATGCTATACATCCTGGATTCTATGGAAGAGATCAAGCTCCGTCTGCTGACGGACGACTACGGCAAGCACTTGATGGGAGTGGAAGATTTGCTGCAGAAGCACGCTCTGGTCGAGGCCGATATCAACGTGCTCGGAGAACGCGTCAAGGTATGAAGCAGTTCATAGGTTTTTGTTTCATGTGGATTACTTTAAATTAATATTTTTTATTCATATTTCTACATTATTTCGTTGTCAAAATTTCTGAAATTACATTTATTTATGTTTAATAGCATCCGTCGATGTCATACAACTGCAGGTTCAAGTCACGACAGCTACATAAAGTGTAAATTTAGCAACAACAATTTTTTTAACAATGCTGCATGTGTCGATTGCATAGATGAAATACCTAAATAGTTTCTGTGTTAGGGGCCATAAGTAACATATAATAGCTGTGTAATGTTCAATGTGTTTGTGCAGGTGGTGGTGGGGCAGTCGCAGAGGTTCCTGGAGCAGGAGGAGGGCGGGTACCGGCCGTGCGACCCCGCCATCACGGTGGAGCGCATCCAGCAGCTCGAAAACGCGTACGCCGAGCTCGTGCGCCTCGCCGTCGAGCGAAGGTACCTACTACGATTTATTATAATCAAAAGTGTTACAATCCTCTATTTAAGGAAGTAATTTTAGACTCATATGTTCAACGAAAACATAAAAAACTGAATAGTTACCGCTATGACACAGTAATTGTGCCATTGGACATATAACAGGCGCATATTTCTAGGTTCTTCGTATACAAATATTTTGTTTCATTGTAAGATATTTACATATACTTAATGAACGTCAAGGGTACAATGTGAAATCAGCAAATTGGTTTGAATGTCATGTTGGCAAAGGTTGAACGGGAAGAAAAAACCGCCGAAAAAACTCCCGGCACTCTTTTTAAATCAGTCTGGTTCTGTGTGTGTAAATTTCATTGGGAGTTGTAATTTAGGATTTATGAATTGCACGTTTCTGTACTACTAATTTTATCACATGTGCTCACATGTTTTGATTGTTAGGGAAAATTGAGAGATGTTTTGTACATGTGAACGTATTTGATTTGTAGAAAGCGATTGGAGGACAGCCGCAAGCTGTGGCAGTTCTACTGGGACATGGCCGACGAAGAGAATTGGATCAAGGAGAAGGAGCAGATCGTGTCTGTGGATGACATTGGCCACGATCTCACCACTGGTATGTTTTTCCAAATTTTCTTATTAAAAGTTTAGTATATTTTGCGTTCTAGTCGTGATGGCCTTTAGAATGAAATCGTTACTCTAACCAAGTTTACCGAGTTTATAAAAATTGCCAATATCAATATTCATGTAATTTTAAGTGTATTTTTTTTATATACAGTATGTTATATTTTTATACACTACAGTATCAGCTTTCCAATTTTATCAACAACATTAGCGGTATTGGCAAGTTAACTTTAGCAATAACTTCTCTCAACAAGGCTGCCTAAAATTTTCTGGGTACGAATCTTATAGTCTTTTCTAGAAATAAGACAATAATGGTGGTTAGGTAGTGAAGATGTATTGTCAAGAAGAAATTGTATTGTATATTATTAAATAATAAAGGCCCTGAGCAATTTGTCTCAGGAGGTACTACCACAACATCTACTTCAAGCTTAAAACAATTGTTGCGATTCAACAGTATTATTGTCGGCTCAGTAACATAAAATACAACCAACTTTTTAGAAGAATTTGGTTGCAAATGTACGGGTGGCCATAACTGTGTTTTGCTACTATCTTTACTTAAAAAAATATGGTCTAGATGCTTAAGTCTTAATGACTGCAGTATACTGTTGTTGATATATCTTAATGTATGTAAATTTCGTCGTCTCAGTGTATCTGCTGCAGTCGAAGCACAAGGCATTGGAGGAGGACGTGTTGGCGCACGAGTTGCAGCTCATGGACGTGGCGGCCGTCGGCGACGAGCTCGTCTCGCACGGCCACTTCGGCGCCGACCGCATACAGGTACACTTCACAAATACTACACCCTGTATACACAGGTATACCATGACAGTTTGTAGAACAATATTTCAACTGAGTCATATACTCATAGTCTGCCAGGACTCTTGTATATTGGTTGGAGAGCTGCGGTAGTTTGCTAAACTGCGACGAAATGACCTTTTTAGTGCTCACAAAAAGCAACGCACACCTAAGACCCCAAATAGGACTTCAGTCCTGTTTGAGGTTTGTCCAAGAGATGCATAATATCAGATGATGCTGAGATGTATGCTCCTTTGCTACTCTTTTGACATAAAAGAGAAATAACAAGAAAGTTTGCCAGCTAAACTCTGACGTGAGGCATCTTAGTCCTCAGGAGTAGCAACGTATCTACGTTCGAGCACAGATAGGATTTTAGTAATGTTTGTGGTTGGCGTGGATGTCTATGGGCTGCGACTACTTAACATCAGGTGGTTTGCATGCTCGTTTGCTACTCTTCTCACATAAAAAAGTGTGTATACATGTGTTGTTATGTCCTAGGAGCGACTCCGTGACATCCTGTCGCAATGGAACCACCTGCTGGACGTTGCGGCGCTGCGCAAGCACCGGCTGGAGGCGGCCGTGCAGTACCACCAGCTATTCGCCGACGCCGACGACATCGACAACTGGATGCTCGACACGCTCCGGTATGTCACACGACCTACATACGTAAGAGAGTACACTCCTAATATGTAATAATTTAATCAACTCCTAATATTTAATAAAGGTAATTTTAAATGTCAAGATCGCCTTTGGTACACATTTTTTGCAAACAAATACTCATAAAGTCAAAAAATCTAGTATGTGGATAATAATATCGTTTATTTGTCGATAGTCTGGTGTCGTCAGAGGACACGGGCGTAGACGAAGCGCAGGTGCAGAGCCTGCTGAAGAAGCACAAGGACGTCACCGACGAGCTGAAGAACTATGCCAACATCATCCAACAGCTCAAGCAGCTGGTGAGTTTACATACTTCATATAAACTTTTAATATCTTGATAACCTTTTTTTATAATAAGTGGAAGGAAGATTGAGTTTTTTGGGATGTTGATGGTGAAATATGAACACTTTCGCTGATTGACTACCCACAAGGGTTTCCATCCTTCTTCAAAAACATGTCCTCCAATATTATTACCTTTCTTCTGTAATATTATTTGCCTCTCATTAATTATATTATTTGTCGGATGTTTTCAAACTACATATAAGGTTTACGGCGGGGGTTAATGACTGAGTAATATTTGTAAGTCGATTGAGTCGGAGACTGACTGTAACATATCAATCAAAACGCGGCAGCTCGCACAATTTGCGTTTTTTGAATATATAAAATGAAAATTGTAATGTCGTGTGGCAGGCGTCGCAGCTGTCGCCCGAGGACGCCAACAGCCCCGAGGTGCGCGAGCGGCTGGCCAACATCGACGCGCGGCACGGCGAGCTGGCCGAGCTGGCGCGCCTGCGCAAGCAGCGCCTGCTGGACGCGCTGTCGCTGTTCAAGCTGCTGGCCGAGGCGGACGCGGCCGACCAGTGGATCGCCGAGAAGGACCGCATGCTCGACACCATGCTGCCGCCCAAGGACATCGACGACGTCGAGATCATGAAGCACAGGTATGGACTCGCACTTCAATAGGTTTTCTGTAAACAGTTGAACCAATTAGTTCTGTACTTGAAATGGTGGTTTTTTCTTACGACATGCTGGTTAATTTTTAATAATAATATTTATTGGACAGCCTTGGACTGTCATTTCAATATCAATTAAATGTTCATATTTAGAGAAATTTATGTATGTATTGCATCTATTCCACAATTAAAATTCGTTTAATTGTTATATGGAACGACTTTGGTAATAAATTGTCATTTTTTTTATCAGAAAAGGAAGAATTTTAAATTGCAATCAAATTGCGTCTAACTTTGCAGTATGAATTTTAAACTATACAAGATAATGTCGTTCAAAAGCTAGCATCTTATAAACACATATCTGCGTGCAATTATGATAATAAAACTTATTCTTATGGCAGATACGACGGTTTCGACAAGGAGATGAACGCGAACGCGTCCCGCGTGGCCGTGGTGAACCAGCTGGCGCGCCAGCTCATCCACGTGGAGCACCCCGCCGCCGCGCGCATCGCCGAGCGCCAGCAGGCGCTCAACGCCGCCTGGTCCGCGCTGCGCGACAAGGCCGAGGGCAAGAAGGACGAGCTTAAGGCCGCGCAGGGCGTGCACACCTTCCACATCGAGTGCCGCGAGACCGTCTCCTGGATCGAGGACAAGAAGCGCATCCTGCAGCAGACCGACGATCTAGAGATGGATCTCAACGGTATGTTAAAAAAAAACTCATACGAACAAAAAAAAAATACCGTTTTGTAATTGGTTTCAAAAACTGTTTTCTTTTTTTATTGCAACAATCGACAAGTATTATTTTACATGTGGACAATTAGTATAAGTGGTGATAAACTGTTGTTTTTGTTCATGAATAAATAAATAAATAGTAATATATAAGCAATGTACGCATATGTATAGTGGTATAGTTCAGAGCGGCGCAGTTATAATACGCTTACTGTTCTGATTTTTTTACGACGTCATGCAAGTGAAAGTTTCTTCAAAATGCGATACGATTTTTCTTAATTATTCGTATTCGGTTAGGTGTGATGACGCTACAGCGGCGGCTGTCGGGCATGGAGCGCGACCTGGCCGCCATCCAGGCGCGCATCTCGTCGCTGGAGAGCGAGGCGGGCGCCATCGAGAACGAGCACCCGGAGGAGGCGCGCCTCATCCGCGAACGTATCCGCCAGATCACCGAGAACTGGGAACAGCTCACGCACATGGTGGGTGTTTAGGTCTATGGTCTAAGCATGAATAGATTTTCATAAGGGAGGATAGGACTCGGTAATATCCTTTAGAAGTGAACAATGTTTTTAGTGATTTTATAAATATTACTACTAAACTAAAAATTTATAAACTTGATACATTGTTATAAAGAGTGATATTCTAATGACGATAGCAAAATATAAAGAATGTCTTTCTGTATGTAAAGATTATGAGATGATATACAGATTGATTTTATTTGCATCAGCAACTTCAAAATAATTGGAGTATTTTCTGTTTTTGCCTTATAAATAATGTTTTCGACGCTGATGTATACTTTGTCTTTTACTATTTCCTCAGTAATCTTACACACAAGATTATCGATAACGTTACAACTCCTCCTATGACAAAAATCTTATATATTTCGTCACAGGAATCCTTGGTTTCCCATAAAACAATACTTTTTCTAGCCTTTCATTTTTTTTTTGTTTCACAGTTGAAGGACCGCGACGCGAAGTTGGAAGAGGCCGGCGACCTGCACCGTTTCTTGCGCTCCGTGGACCACTTCCAAGCGTGGCTCACCAAGACTCAGACCGACGTTGCGTCCGAAGGTACGCGTCCACATCAATCGCACACATACAAATAATTTATATCTATTAACTTAGTCTTTATTATGTAATATAAAATTAGGTTTTACGAAGGGTGAAGTCGATGTCCTGAGATATCTTCTACGAGTAAATCTAGAATGACGATGAGAATGTCCAAGAGGTAGACAAAATAGAGCACAAAATAATGGTATAATTATATGTATATGTATAATAATGGTGTACTATCAGTTAAAAATAATAGCAACAGGATACATTTCATAGATATTTTAAGATGATTGTAATAAAGACAATATTTTATAGATTTTTTATATGAAATGTTTTTTGTTAAAGCATCTCGTAAACCTCTAAACATTTATCCATTTAGTGAAAAAAGAAATTAAAATAAAATGCTCATTAAAATAATTATGTTGTTTCTTTGGATTCAGATACGCCATCGAATCTGGCAGAGGCAGAGAAACTGCTGTCGCAGCACCAGACCATCAAGGAGGAAATCGACAACTACAAGGACGAGTATTCCAAGATGATGGAGTATGGAGAGAAAATCACTGCCGTGAGTTTGTTTACGCTTGGTTCCATTACTGATCATTCAACTAATGAATAATATTTTGAACATATAATATAAAATAAATAAGACTTATCTAAGAAGCTATGTAACACTTATTTAAAAAAAATGTTTTTCTTGTCGTAGGAGCCGTCGACCCAGGACGACCCGCAGTACATGTTCCTGCGCGAGCGGCTGAAGGCGCTGCGCGAGGGCTGGGCCGAGCTACAGCAGATGTGGGAGAACCGCCAGCAGCTGCTGGCGCAGAGCCTCGAACTACAGCTGCTGCAGCGTGACGCGCGCCAGGCAGAGGTGCTGCTCGCGCACCAGGAACACAGGTATATTATAAATTACCTAATGAGTATTATTGTATCCAGATTCGTATTGATGCATCGACGTAAATCTAGTGAAAAAAAAAACAACTAATGAACAATTATAACAACTTGCCATTTTAATATTTAAAATACTAAAGTATGACGTATGAAGATTATGTTAACGTTAATTGATTATATAACGTTTGTTGTGTTATAGGCTAGCAAAGACCGAACCACCAACCAATTTGGAGCAAGCCGAGAACATGATCAAGGAGCATGAAGCCTTCCTCACTACTATGGAGGCCAACGACGACAAGATCAACTCCGTCGTGCAATTCGCGAACCGCCTAGTTGAGGAGAGGCATTTCGACGCCGACAAGATCCAGCGCAAGGCCGAGAACATTGAACAGCGAAGGAACTCCAACAGGGAGAAGGCGCACCAGCAAATGGAAAAACTGCAAGACCAGCTGCAGCTCCATCAATTCCTTCAGGACTGCGACGAGCTCGGCGAATGGGTGCAGGAGAAGAACGTCACCGCGCAAGACGACACCTATCGTTCAGCAAAGACTATTCATTCCAAATGGACTCGTCACCAGGCCTTCGAAGCAGAGATCGCGGCTAACAAGGAGAGGCTATTCGCGGTACAGAACGCGGCCGAGGAGCTAATGAAGCAGAAACCGGAGTTTGTTGAAGTTATTTCGCCCAAGATGCACGAACTGCAAGACCAGTTTGAGAACCTCCAGACCACCACAAAAGAGAAGGGCGAGCGTCTGTTCGACGCCAACCGCGAGGTCCTCCTTCACCAGACCTGCGACGACATCGACTCCTGGATGAACGAGCTCGAGAAGCAAATTGAGAACACGGACACCGGCACTGATCTGGCATCTGTCAACATTCTTATGCAGAAGCAACAGATGATCGAGACTCAGATGGCCGTCAAGGCTAAGCAGGTCACCGAACTGGAGACCCAGGCCGAGTACCTCCAGAAGACCGTTCCGGACAAGATGGAGGAGATCAAGGAGAAGAAGAAGTCTGTGGAGCAACGCTTCGAGCAGCTGAAGGCGCCCCTACTCGACCGACAGCGCCATCTTGCCAAGAAGAAGGAGGCATTCCAGTTCCGCCGCGACATTGAAGACGAGAAACTGTGGATCCACGAGAAGATGCCGCTGGCGACCAGCACCGACTACGGCAACTCGCTGTTCAACGTGCAAATGTTACAAAAGAAAAACCAGTCATTGAAGACTGAGACCGACAACCATGAACCGAGGATTCTAACGGTCATCTCCAATGGACAGAAGCTGATTGACGAGGGACACGAGGACTCGCCCGAGTTCAAGAAGCTCATCGATGAACTTACCGCGAGGTGGCGAGAATTGAAAGGTGAGTTTAAATTTAATTAATATAAAATATATTAAAATTCGGACGTTTTTATATTGACTTTCATAAGTCTTATCATATTGCAATATTATTTCATTTCATTACTACTTATAATAATTAATAAACAATAGTAATGTTTAGTTGTAAATTGGTCAACTTATAAGGACATATTTAGGATACATTGAAAGAATGACATTTTATTAAATGAGACAAGTTTCTTCCATGAAAACAAAAAAAAATGTTATAGAAGTTACCTTAAATTCGTTGTCTTATACAAAAACAAAAATCTATCGATTTTTCAAATTATCAATGTCGGCAATGGGAAATTCGGTTATAGTATAGACTTTGTGAAATCATAGATGCCATCGAAGAACGCAAGAACAAGCTGTCCCAATGGGAGAAGGCGCACCAGTACCTGTTCGACGCGAACGAGGCGGAGGCGTGGATGAGCGAGCAGGAGCTGTACATGATGGTGGAGGACCGCGGCAAGGACGAGATCTCCGCACAGAACCTCATGAAGAAGCACGAGATCCTGGAGCAGGCGGTGGACGACTACGCGCAGACCATCCGCCAGCTCGGCGAGACCGTGCGCCAGCTCACTGGAGAAGAGCATCCGCTCAGGTTTGGCTTATACATTTATTTACCTTTAACATCATAAAAATTCTAATGACGGTAGAAATGCTCGGTTACAATAACTGAAGTAATTATATATCAAAAAATATTATTTTTTCATATAGTATGTGACTTTGCCACAGTATATGAAATCTTCATAGTCATTGAGACAGATTTTTCTTACATACGTCTTAAAAACAACAGAAATTTCGTTCGTCCAAATTTTGATAACATGTTAAAATATAAAAAAAATCTCATTTTTACTATTTTGTTTTTTGTGTCCCAGGTATATCAATTCTGTTACCAAACCATCAATAAATTCAATTCAATCACTTCAATATATTAAATGAGTATTATTACACGCGACGAATCCTACGTATTTTAAACTTTTTAGATAATATTAATAGCGATCACGGTAGATAATTATGGCAATATTATTTTTTTTTTTTTATTGCGAAAGAGTAAGAAATGGCCATGCAGGCCACCTGGAGTTAAGTGATCACTGCAGCCCATGGACAACCTCGTCCAATCTCAAAT
>DWON01002873.1:0-19413 GCA_018251015.1 Phocides pigmalion okeechobee
GATGC
This sequence comes from Phocides pigmalion okeechobee, assembly GCA_018251015.1. Taxonomy (NCBI): domain Eukaryota; kingdom Metazoa; phylum Arthropoda; class Insecta; order Lepidoptera; family Hesperiidae; genus Phocides; species Phocides pigmalion. Next base: position 6 of record DWON01002873.1, read on the forward strand.
CTTTTCAAATCGAGGCCTCGATTAACGCTTTGGGGTTCGGGGCTCAAAGGGTTTGTTGTGGACCAATAATCTTAATATGGAATGTATTTCAATTTATGCAAAAATATAATATCTTAAAGCGATAGTGTAGTGGTTTGAATTTTGCCCTCTCATCCAGGGAGCCCGAAGATCGAATAAAGGACCTCTAGGCGAGTTGTTCTAAAACGTAGAGATAGGGTTGCTCTTACCTTACCCTTACTTACTTTTTACATTACTATCCTTATCTTAGGTAAGCATACTCATAGCATAGTCGCTATTATATTGAACCATACCACTAAAAAATAAACGTATGCAAAACTTGATAAAACAGTACAATAAAATAATACTGTTTAGTTTTATAAAATCGTCAATTTTTTCTCATACGAAAATAAAAACACTTTATTTTTCATACAAAAAAATTAAAACTCTATGCTTGGCTAAACTAGGAGACACGCAGGAAAATACCACCATACCAGATATCGTCCCAGCGTGTAATTTACCTAAATAAAACTACAAGTTGTAAAACATATAAATAATCTCCCTATAATGGGAGATACACTAATAAATAAATCTACCGGGAAATGTGCTCGAAAGAAATTTCGTGCCGGAACTATACAAATCGTAATAGTCTATAGATCCTACACTTACTAGAACTTAGTTACTCCTAGGATTTTTTAGTAAAACCCTACCCGATATCGTACCCACGGTATCTAACTTTAAAAAGGTTTTTCCAAAAAGGTAAACTCTTAAGTACTCTAAGAAGTAACAACTTTTGTCTGTCTGGCACAGTTTAAAACTGGACCATTGGTATGATTTGCTGTAAAAAATCCGTGGTCGGTCTTTGAAATCCTAGCTATTATTTATAGTATGGTCTACCACATGCAAATACAACAATATAAGACGTTTTAACTTCTAAGTTCGTTAAGGTTAAGCGATGCATTTGTGATCGACCTTGAGGAGCCCTGTCTTGGTTAACGCCACAAAGCTAGAATTGATTCAATCGCTAACGATGTCAGGCATCTAACGGAGTGCTACATATGTCAAATGACGCGATTAATTGGACAGTCACTAGTATCCTGTCATTAAATTATATGTACCTAAAATACCACTCATACCGGTTATGATAATTGGATTAGATCAATAATTAATACTATTGTTGATTAAAGACTATTGGTACGGAGGAACTCTACTTTTAAGAACTCTACTTTCCTCTCTCTCTCCTGCAAGTAATATTGCCCATTTGTTCTATATAGCAGCAGTTTAGCGCTTCTGTATTCTGGTTTGATAGGCATGACTACGAGAGCATTAAAAATTATTAGTTATATTATTTTCTTAATCTACTACCGGGTCCGAACGTTCTAACATTTTAAAATGGTAATATTTGGGATAAAATTAAAATAATAACGGAATTTAATTCTGGTATATAGCAGTACAGTTGTCAAGGTTATTTGGCATTATGTATTAAAACTAGCGACCTGATCCTGATCCACTCGGTTAACAGAGTTTATATTTACTTACATTATTTTTCTTCCATACATGTATCCAGTCAACAACTAACAATTAGAAACATCTATTTCGAACAACGAATGAATTACTATATTGAATTTAACTATTTCATTTCTCGACCAATTTACAAAAAAAAACTTAACTTATTATGCACCAAAACCTTCCTCAGGAATCACTTTACCTGTCGTCAAAATTAAGAGAAAACTCGTCAAGCACTTTTTTAATTTATCATAAAGAAGTAAATGGACAGACACGACCAAGGAGTTTGTTTTATAATATTTACAGATTATTAATTTTTGTTTCCATTGTGTTTTGACTTCCATATAGTCCGAAATTATATTTAAAAGCGTTGCGGCAGAGTTTTAGATTAACTGAGTTGACATCTCCTCGTGGCGAAATGTTGTAACTATTCAATAGAAGTTGAACAATTACAAAACTGAGTCCACATTTACTGGCGCATTGACTAAACTTTGTCCACAGTTCGGTTCACACTAAAGGCCCTCCGAGAACACTTGCTTGCCAATTTAATTTTGCAGCTGAGTTATGGCCGACGATATTGGAACTTGGACCCCAGAATGTGGACTGTTGAATTAATGATGGATTTACTAATGCATGTCGTTGAGACGTTTTCTGTGCTTCCTGTAATAATAATGAATACTGCGCAGAATACGGAATCAACAAAACATAGGTATTGATGTGATATTGTTTTTCTTTTCATTTAGCTTTTTTTGTTCTAGTTTCAAATATAGATATATTATTTTGTGCCTGTATTAAAGAGTATCAGTGTGTCGCCTACAGTTACTTCTTTAGTTTCGAATTCGATCCTAGATAAATATTTGATATGATACATTATAAGCTAAATTGGATGTCATTTATAATGACATTATAGTCCTGATATCTTATGTCAAATGACTTATTAGCAAGACCAATGCGTTGTACATATACTTGACACAAATTAAATAAATGTGTGTCTAGCGTATGTGTAAAAAGTAATTTAATTAGAATAAGCCCACTTCACAGAAATTGCATCTTCTATTTACCCTATAGAAGCTTTTAAATGTATTTTTATTTGTATATAGATAGATACATACACACATGCATTCCTTAATTAATCTTTAAACTTAACTTCAATGCTAAATGTCATCCTCCATTTTTCAATCCTTAGGAATAACATTTTCTATTCAAAATTTTACCGGAACCACCGGACAGTGATTTAAATACAAAGAAAAATCCAAACCGGTTAATAAATGAAAAACACAAAAAATAAAACAGAATTAAGAATTTTCTTATATTTTTAAATCAGTTAAAAATCATAACTATATATGTACAAGTAGGTATCGCCTTGGAAAATATGCATATAGGTACTAACTAAATAACTAACAGTTCAAACTTACACAAACTAACTAGAACAAGTTTATTTACTCAACATGAGGTCACTCGAAGTCATTTTCAGATTTCTGCCGTAAATTGGATTTCGAACGAAAATTTATTTAGAACACAGTTACAAAGTTTGAAGTGGTTATCACGAGTAGCGGCAACACATAACTGAGTTTTATAAAACAGTTACAAAATTCAATTATTTGACATAGTTTTTGTTTATGAAATTGAGCTAGCATAAATTATAAAATGTGATGGAACTATAGTACGTTGGGTAGATCGACCATCTGACAATATAATCGTCGTGTAGTAATATTTGTCATAATCCGCCCTAAAGCACTACTTGTGTTTCGGTTGGAGAGGTGCGGTTGCTGGGTGCACTTTGAAGCGAGTAGCAACGTATCTATGTTCGAGGTCAGACAAGATTTCAGTGGTATTTATGGTTGTACGTGGATGTCTATGGGCTGCGACTACTTAACATCAGGTGGTTTGCATGCTCGTTTGCTACTCTTCTCACATAAAAAAAGTTAGAGAAGTGCGATCACCGGTTACGCTTACAACTGTTATTACCATCTTAGTTTTCAGCAATAGCAACGCAACATTGGCGACGTCCGACAATACTTTAATCTTACTTTAGATTGGATAGTGATATCAATTGGACTACGAAGCCCATTAAACGTCAAATACCTACATAACATCCTACATAAACCTAAATCTAAAGGCAAACTACTGAGCCATTGATAACTAATTGATGCATGTTGTAGAGTCCTCTCAATTAATACTAAAGAACGCTCACCGGCTTCGGAGGTCTCGAGAAGCTCGAGTGCCCTCCACCCTCTCATGTGACTCTCATGCGTCTTGAAAGGTACTGTCATATCAATCAAGTAAATATGGCAAGGGTAAGTTGTTTTTACGAGTGTATTGCTCTTGTTTTTGAAAGTTGAAGTTTGTTTATGGTTTCACAACTCAAGTGAATATTAAATGTGTTTTTAGGGTTCCATAATTATGTGGATTAAAATTGGACCTAAATTATTTCATCATAATCGTCTGCTCGTCTTTCCGTCTGTTTTTGTGTCGTTGCGTATGTGCGTATGTGCGTCGGTGCGTCGGTGCGTCGGTGCATAGTTGTGTCGGTGCATCATTGCGGTAGATTGTTTTAAAATCCAGTATACAATAATGTAAAATAAATAAAAATGTAAAATAAATTTGAACTGCCACTGCACACATAAAACTGAAGGATGTAAAAAATGTAATTTTGTAAATTCCCTAAGGTAGAAAATTGACAATATATTTTTTTTTATTTATTATTGATCGAAATATAGCTGGATGATTTCTTGGAATGTATTTTAATATCAAATTCTGCGCTAAAGGTACCGCCGATAAAGCTTGTTTCAATAATAAAATTATGACGTGTCTACTTGTAATTAGTCAGATATTGTATCATATAGTCTCATACGAGGCACCATTTTCAAATTAGATTAATTAGAACAAATATGTTTTCTGTATTCTTTTGGTTTGCTAATTTATTAACATAATAGGTTTAATCAGTCGCCAACCAACCTCTGTACCTATCGGGTTATGATTAAATATAATTGAGTATACCAACAATCGTCTCTAATTATTTACGATGTGAACCTCTCCCCATATACACCCCGAAGCCAAGCTATAATAACATAAAACTAACATCCGTGCGACCTTCATTTTATCCAAACAACGTATAACACTGACCTACTACAAAAAAAACTTTAGTCATTTTGTAGACAAAGTACTTCTAAAATAAGAAAAAACACAGGAAATCATGTCAAACGGGGCCGCGACTACACTGCACCCCCTAAGGCGCGGCTTTTAAATGTTCTTGTGACGTTGATATAATGTTGACATAGCGGCAAGGTCTCTGGTTCATACTTGCGGTGTTTATAAAAGGAATAGGTACAGGATTAGCTGATGCTGATAATATAACACTCTCATCGACCTCAAAGGTTCAAAAATTTCCTGAGGTTATAAAATAGATAAATATTAATTACTATCTCCCTGAACTGCCCGTAATAAAACTAAAATTTTCAACACCCATTTCAGGCAATTAGAAATTAGACGTCATTATTAGGTACACATCACAAATAGAAATTTACAAAATGGTTTTCCCATATACTGAGGAAGAGTCAGGACCCATAACATCCCTATCCTCCCATACATACAACTATAGCTAATGAAATTGAAATTTAATAGTGTGATATCAAATTACGTATTGCTAGGCAATATATAGTATGCCTCTAAGCCTCTATTAAACAGGCAAAACATCAGAATAATTCTAGTTTAAGTTGACTGTGAGCCTGTAACGCTTCAATCAAATTTATCCCAAAACCGAGCGCTGCGGTATCTTCCGCTCTTATAGAATATAATTGCTCCAAAGGATTGAGGCTACGTAAGTGGACTTGGAACAATAACCTAACAAACGTTAAGCTTAATAGAATTCGCTACAAATTCAGGATAAGTGCAAAATTGGAAGCCTTTGTCGAAAATAGTAAGGATAAAACAGAATTCTAGATCTCTTTGTAGTTCGACTACCGTGCCTAATCCTGTCTTATTGTTGTCTTATTGAAGGTGTATTTAGCTTCTGTGTTTTGGTCTGAAGGGTTTGATAATGCGCGGCACAACGCGCTTGCGGCTTGTACACAATTGTGTTGTACGAACAAATCTGTATGGATTACAGGCGAACAAAAATGCTATTTACGTCGGCGCTGCAAGACTGGGGGCGGACATTACATCTGTGTGTTCGTAGATGATACACAGATACTAAAAATACAATATTTCAGTGAATTGGCACATCTTCAGTCTAGAGAAATAAGATCCAGCTTAGTGTCGCCTCCCGCAACGCTGCTCCGATCTAATACATGAGCGCTGCATTCAGTGTTAACACAGCCTTCAAACCTGTGTGACTACTTAATATCAGGTACCTTATTGTGGTGGGTAAAGCGACCGGGTAGGTACCATCACCGCCTTCATTATTAGCTGTAATGCAGTTGTCTCGGTTGGAAAGTTGCGGTTGCCGGCAACAATTAAAAGCGAAGCGACCATTGTAGTTCTCAGGATTAGCAAGTATGCTTCTATGCGTCAGGCGTACGCTGACCTTCAGCGCATGGGCTGCAGAGATCATAGATTTTGATATATTTTCTATTATATAAAGTTGTGTGTGTTAAAAACCAACATTATTTACGCGTGATAATTCATAGAAAAATAAGTCAAGTAAACCTTGACACACTTTTCAACATTCTAGGTTCTCAAATCGTTTGTTTTTTTTGTTTGATACTGTTTAGTTAACTGTGTACTGTGTAGTAAACAAATGACCTAAAGGTGGAAACACAAGGGATGAAATTTTGTACGTTATTTATGTTTTAATTTGAATTGAGTAATATATCTATAAAGATATAGACATAAAATAATATATTTTAGAAAATATTGCATCCTTGGGCAAAAACTCAAGATGCAATTACTACGAAGACACTTTTTATTTATTATTTTATTGATTTGATGTAAATTAATAGTTATTAAATTAATGTAACAAATAATCTAATAACACACACATACACCTACATACTTCAATATACTTAGAATTGGATTTTATATGTATACAATTACATGATAAAATGTATTTACAATATTTATCTTTAAATGCGTATTTACTAAATTTATTAAACAAACTTCCATAAGTGATCCTCCATAATAGTAAGGTAATGTAATTGGACATACATACAACCTACATAAAAGGAATCAAGGTCATGTAAAAAATAAATAATAAATAATAAATGAATTATCAAATTAAATATTATATGCACTATAAGTAATTATAAATCAAAGAAGGCAAACAATAATCTTCATTTCCAGGGAATGCAATATTATAACATTTCACCAACTGTTGCCTCATTTTCTATGAACATTTTACTGGATTTCTCTGTACAAAATACCATTCAAGATGGCTTCATTAAAAAAATCCATTTTCCTTGTGACAATTGTTTCTTCAACTAAAACTTTCTTTCAAGTTTGACTTGATTATTTCCTGATTTTCTAGACTATAGTGCAATATATCGAACTGGTAAATCCATACTCATGTTCCTATGAAATAGTCCATTCATGCCGCTCTGTGGAGCGAAGTATCTTCGTAGGGCTTCTCTTACTTCAGCTACAGTGATTGCTGGGACTCCCTCATACCCAGCTTTGATATACACCGAGGTGCTCAGGCAGACAGGATTACAGAAGAAACCACCTTCAAACTTGCTAAATGGATCTCCACTTTTTTTTTTACTGTCTTGTCGTATTAAAAATACTGCATCAACTATTTCTGCAACTGTCTCATAAGCAAGAAAACATAAAACTTCTAATGCAGGCATTGAAATTTTCAGTTCCTTTCCTGGGTTAATCCACCTTTCAAGTTTAGCAAATCCCTTACAAATGGTGCTACCTGCCCGGAAGGAGACACATCGTGCTTTGAAATAAGCTTCGTATTTATCAAATGGCATGGATTCCGTAATTTTTGCCGCCCTTACTTTTCTTAAATAATCTATAGAGTCAAACGTTATTTGGCTTACTTCGTCTGTTTCATCGAGGTCTTGTATGATGTCTATATGAGTCCGTCTTTTCTTTGGCATGTCCTTCTTATCCTCAATTATCCCGTTAATTGGATCAGCTTGTGCACCGTTTTTATCTATTTGATCTAATTTTAACTGATAATCGTGTAAACGTTTTAGTTTTAATTTATTTTTTCTCATTAGGAAAATGATATCGTAATTAGATATGGACTTGGCACCTCGTAAAGTGGAGTGTTCTGACGCTTCTTGAAGCATACATCTTAGTTGCTGTAAAACAATGGTTTCAACTAATACCACAGTAGCTGCATTCGGGTTTGGATTATCCCCGAAACCGTGCATCATTTTCGATATCTCTTTCTGAAAATTTGTACCTTCGATCGCATCATTACCAAAATACGACACCATTTTAATTCCAGAGCTATTTAATTACGAACTCCAAAAACTAAAAATATTTGGACGAAAGACACAAAAATGTTTATTCTTTTTAATTCAAACATATGAGTGACAATGACATATGACAGTACACAGACAATCTAGACAATAACGTGGAAAGTGTTACCATATTTTTGTTTTGAAATAGGCTAAGTTAAGTTCACTCAGTGAAATTTGACCTCACGTTATTAATTAATTTATACTTTAAAACTGGAGTTCTTTGTTTATTTAAACTTAATTTATTTACAGATTTATCTATATAAAAGTAATCTAGGTTATTTAAAAGATGGGTACATCAGCTGATTGACAAAATAATGTTATGACATAAGTCAATGTCAAGTCCAATGTTCAATCGCCTAACCTAACAAAACAAATATTACACAAGTTTTGAAGAAATTGAACTTTAAGTTCTTAATATTTGATCATTTTAAAAGTGACATACGAAGCCTACTCGAAATACTATTAATACCGTTTGATTAAACGAAATATACGTAGCCAATAGTAAATTTTCTAGTCTAAAATTATGAGTGTCGGAAATTTTATTTTGAATTTGGCTTTGAAAAACTCACTACGCCAGCTTCGTTTTGCTTCGTGTTGGTCGTGTGGTAAAAACAATGATATTCTTGTTTCAAATTTGTTCTGTTCTCATTGTAAAACATTACAAAAACCCGAGAACAAGGAGAATTATTTCAATATAATGGGAGTTAAGGAAACTTACGACTTAGATGAAAGTGATTTGGCAAACAAGTATAAGAATCTTCAAAAGTATCTGCATCCAGATAAATATGCAAATAGGTATCTTAAAGCAATATTTTCTATATCCTTATATGTTAATAGTAAGGTGACACAAATCAATACATAGCTGAAACTGCTAAACCTAGAATCCAGACAATGTGCAAACCTAATCCTGATAACCTATTTAGGTTCTTAACACGCGTAAGTTGGTACTAAGAAAGCAATTAAAAAAAAATACAGTTATAGAGTATAATAAAAAATCTATTATTGCTGTGTTTTGGTCTACAAAGTTCGGGGTACAAAGGACGGGAAAGATGTTTCTGTTATGTTAAGGACTAAAAACATGTTCTGAATTGTAAATTCTCAAAAACATAACTTTTGTATTTTGCTGGGTATAGGAACTTATGTTTCACAACTCATGCATTGTTTCTCAGCAGAGTACCTAACACTATGAATCTAAATTATGGACTAAATACAATTACACCGCATACAAGCTCAATGTGATGTCAGCAGGTACTGTAATTGAGTGACATCTTCTGAGCAAAAAGTTTCCTTATTTTTTTCCTATGTCCAACTTAAAATTAGTATTGATTTTTCATAATCAAACCACAACTACCCTACTTCTGAGCATGGGTTTCTTCCCAGGATGAGAAAGATTAGGCCATAGTCCACCACACTGGTCAAGAGCCAATTGTTAGACGTTACAACCTTCCTGTTGATATATATATCCATTCCATAGAAAACAGGTATCCTACCTGGAGTTGGTATTCATGTGATAGCCACCCACCACAAATTTAACATCAATATACTACAGTGCAATTCATTACTTATTTTCAGGGCAAAAGAGGAACAAGAAGTATCAGAAAAATATTCATCGCTAGTAAATGAGGCATATAAAACTCTCCTCGAGCCACTAGCAAGAGGTAATATTTAATATTGTTATCATCGTATCACTTAACACTTTCCCTGCAGGATACACAACTGCCATGTATTACTTCCTACATTTTAATCTGATTATGGGTGAAGATAAGTTCTGTGATTTTATCAATGCTGCAATACTACAGGTGAACATTATGTCTATGTATTCATAAATGCTACATGAAATGTTAAAAATACAGTATTTCTGTGAATTGTAACTCAGTCTAAAGAAAACTTCTCCAGTTTAGTGTCATTCCACAGTAAAAGTATAAAACTTTTTGGAACATACACAAATACTCAGAGCCCATTCCCAGAGTAAGAACAGTATTATAGATTCATCATTTAAATGTCTGCCTGGCCAGGAATCGAACCCAGAACCCTCTGCATATCAGACATGTATTGTTACCGATGTGTTGTGTGCCATATGAGTCAGTGTTTTCCTTTTTAACTTTTTTAGCCCTTTCTTCAATATCTATTACATCTCAATGTATTGATAATAGGTACTTCATTTTTCAATTAAACATGTAATTTGTCACATTTATTTTAATCATATGATATATATATATTTTAACAAATAGATGTAGCAAATAAGCATACAATCGACCTGTTAGTAGATAGTTACTCCCCTCCACAAATGTCAGTTACCGATTCCATATAATACAACAAGAGTTCTATGAGTCTTACTAAGAGTCCATATACATCTGTCTGCCACAGATGTGTTGTTATTCCTGAGACTAAAATGATCAATAAGCAATAAGCTGGCTGGAATTGCTTCAGGCTTTCATATTAACATAGTAATGATACCTCCTCTGTAAAATTATATTGCTACCTTCATAAATTAGGTTATAGGTGGTAGAGCCATTAGAGCTCGCCCCGGGCGGTACCACCGCCACCCTCATAACCCGCCGTAAAGCAACATGTTCATGTAATGTGTTTCGGTTGGGGAGGTGTGGTTGCCGAATACACATTATTGGAGGCGACCATCTTAGTCCTCAAGAGTAGGAACGCATCCGCGTCCATCCTTAAATAGAACTTCTGTCCTATTTGAGATTGGACGTGGTTGTCCATGGGCTGCAGTGACAGTTTCTTACTCTTTCATTATAAAAAAAAGGTTACAAGAATATATTTCTTGAATATAATATATATTTATTGCTTTACAGGAATATACATGCTAAAACTAAGAGGGAAGGAAATACCTGAAAACACGGAAGCGGACCAGGAATTCCTAATGACGATAATGGAGAAAAACGAAGAAGTAGAGAGTGCGGAAACTGAAGAAGAAATCATGAAACTTAACAAAGAAAACAAAGATGTCATAAAAGATCTACAGAAACAGTTATCTACAGCCTTCTTTGATGGTGACTTGAAACGGGTTGTAAAGCTGCTCACTCGTATGAAGTATTACACTAGCATTGACACCCAAATACAAGCTGCAATTCGAAATAAAGGAATTATAAGATAAATTACACACAATAACTCTTGTTTTGTAACTTATAGTGTTTTTGTTAGATGTAAAGATTTTTGTTTGTGTAAATAGATAAAAATATGAAATTGTTTGACAAGAAATAAATTGAAATGTAAATAGGTATCTATATCAATTACAAATATATTTTAGCAAAGCATTTAATGTAGTTTTTTATTTTCGTAAACTCTAATTTGCAAGTATTGTTATTTTTTTCATAATTTAAAATAGTTAATTATTTATGTATACCTAAAAGAGAACCGTGACTGACCCAAAGATCAACGTACAGCCGGAACCGCTGAACCTAGATCCCTGAAACTATGCAGATAGTGTTTTTATGTAACGTAAGTGAGCACTAAGAAAGGTTTTTTGGAAATTGTCCAAGGAATCTTGTCTAATATTGAAATACCTCCAAGAGGGTAAAACAATGTAATCAAATGACGTCTTCTGGATAAACAAAACTGCGGGGAAAAGCTAGTTATGGCTTATGCTTAACACTGACTGCCGCACTCATATTTTAGATCGGGTCAACGTTGCGGAAGGCGACACTAAACTGGAGCTATGTTCTCTAGACTAGATACGCCACAATTCACTGAAATATTGTATTTTTTAGCATCTGTGTATCATCTACTAATACACAGACAGTCTTAGATCGCCGACGTAAATACAGCATTTTTGTTCGCCCGTAATTCATACAGATTTGCATGTACAACACAGGCAATACACAGCAATGTTACACGTCGCAGGGAAAGTGTTAAAATTCTTTAACTCTGTATAGGGACTTGTAACATATAGATTATATTTTAATATTAAATATTTTTTATTAGGCTAACAAAATAATTAGAGTAAATAAAACTTTTGCCTTGAATTCCCCAAAATAACCCAGTCTTCAATAGCATTAATCACTAAACCTTGTTACATAATATGAGTTGATATAGTTGATGCGTTCCTACTCTTGAGGACTAAGATGGTCGCCTCCATTAATGTGTATTCGGCAACCACACCTCCCCAACCGAAACAATACATGAAGAACATGTCGCTTTACGGCGAGTTATGAGGGTGGCGGTGGTGCCGCCCGGGGCGAGCTCTAACGGCTCTACCACCTTTAAAGGATATATAAGACCATGTTTTTATTTACTTCTTTTATAAGGACCTCGTTTATTACGTGAGGTCTGACAATATATACCTATATAGAATTAAGTCCGGCTCGAAGGAACACGTGTTTGTTTGTTGTATCCGGTGTTGATTTGCATCCCTGGCACGCACCTCCTATGTTCCAATGTTGTGTATGCACAACTATTAAAATATGTATATTATTATTTGTTTAACGGTGAAGGTCGTCTTTAAAATGGTTGTCCCTAAAACCTTAGACATTAGGTTTCTAACTAGTTTGTTATCGTTAGAAACGTAATGTCTGAGATTTTTCCATAAAGTTATCAATTTGACTAATGTGGTGGACTATAGTCCACTTCTCGTTCCGGGAAGAGACCAACCCAGCACAGAGACAGTAAAAGACTAACGCCAATGTATAAAATGTCCGTAACTACTATTATGGAAGCATAAAACGAGAATAGTTTCAGTAAATAAGCACTTATAATGATACTAACATAATGACATGGCGTGTAATAGATGTGGTAATGGTATACGCTTATTTAAAGTGTTCTCCCAAACAAAAACTCCAGACAATATGATTAATGGTCATATTCTTCGATATACTGGATAAAATTCAATTTACATAAAATATAGTGGGACGACATGGGCTTGGTACTGGTTACAATAAATTAAAATTAATAAATGGTTGAATTGAAGCAAACAATACCCGCAATGCTTAACATATAAAACTTACCTGCCTTTACGGGAAATAACTGAAATTAATAATAGAATCGCTTGCAAATTAGCTACATCAAAGGCAGTTCTTATCAGTAGAAATGTAATGGAATGGTAGTGATGATATTTACGTAATAATCACACTTGAATATCATTTGCAAGCATAAATTTACTTTTAAGCTTAGTGCTGTAAATATCCCTTATAGTTTGTCAGAAATTGCAATACCACTTATATCTGACTTTACCGTTTCCAAATTTCAAATATAAACTGAGCAACGGAATATTCAAAAAGCATATAAAGGCAAAGTTTTTTAAAACTTGTAAGTTTTTTAAATACAATTAATAATTCAAGATATAATTTATAGCTCAAGCGCAATTTGATAAAATATAGAAGGTATGATTTTTCTTTTACAAACAAATCATTTTGATGTTAATATTAATTGATTTGAGTAAAGTAAATTACAATTTTTGAAACATGAAAAATATGTGTGTTTTGATGTTTCTTTCGCCGACTCTTCCCCAAAACGAAACATCTTACGAGTCGGTGGTAGTTTTTCAAAAAGAGTTCTGTAAAGAATTCACTTTGAATAAAAATATTTTGATTTTGATTTTGATTGAGTAAAAATATTAACACCAAAACTTAGTAGAAATTTGCAGAAACTTTTATATTCTATTTAAAAATCTAATATGTAACGTTAAATGTAGAGCTTCTATACCTACTCAAGACATATCAAGCCTACTACAGAAAGCTCCCGTTATATTTTATAGCGCATGCTGTTATTTATGAAAGTAATGTAAATACCAGTACATCCATCTATCAGCTTGAAGAGTACTTGTCAGTAAGTGGTTAGACCTAGCGTGATATACAAGTAACGAATAGAATAATAAAATAAATTGACTCCTGTGAACAAGATGTGCTGTCAGAACATATTGCGAACCCTTTTAGTATTTGTATGGATTATTAAAGGTAGGATTTTGTTATATATTTATCCGTTAATCAACAGGCAATAGTAGTTAGAAAGAAATTGACGTGAAAACTCTTGTTTGGTGGAGAAGTGAGGTTTTTGGGTACATGTTAAAACTAAACAACCACTTTAGTAGTACCAACGCATACCTACAACCTCAGATGAGAGTTTCGTCCTATGGAACGATGTTAATGTCTGTAGGCTACAGCGGTCGTTTAACATTTAGTGGCTCGAGCGCTCGTATACACTACTAACAAAAAGGCATACTTACTTTAAATTAACATAACATACACATACGTATACATACTATGAAAACATGAAATAGCTTACAAAAATTTTAAATCTTTGCGCATTAGATAAGAATATTATAAGGGTTCAGAGGTAGAAAAAAATTTAATGTTGTATTCTTCCTGTCTATATTCATTCAAATATATATGCTGTTTTTAAAGAATTTTAAATAGAAAATATAAATATTTTTTGTTATTGTTTCCTTTATTTGATTAAAACATACATCACTTATAAGAATACATAATTTTTCAATGACAAAATAAATTGCTGATGAAATTTAAAGGCCGCTAGCCATCATTGAATCACGTTTCAATGATTAAAAAGCATTTGAATATAATTGCTCAGGAAACACCGAATACCAACTACGTGTACTGGGAGGAGCTCCGACAACTATCCAGCATTACCCAATTCTAGCACAACTGTTGCTAGACACATGGGGTACTCAGCAATACAACCAGCACTGCGCAGGCGTCATCCTTACATCAAGACATGTGATATCTGCAGCACACTGCTTCCAGGTCAACAGAAACACTGGTAGAAAGTAAGATTAATTTACCTATAAAACAGTATTAGTATGTAGGTTTTGAAACTAAAATGTTTGAAGACTATGTTTGATTATGTAAAGAGAGTGAAGCACGAGAATTTCATTTATACCAAATGTCAATGTTCCCGGTAGTAACTTTCTAGTGAGGAACCACAAACGAAAGGATTAAAAACCCTGACAATTGTGCAACTGATGCACACTTACATAATAAGCAAGTTTCGTACATGCGTCCGATGTTTAAGATGTTTTATCTACGGCCTTTCTTGTTTTTTTAAAGACTAATTAATTTAAAGATTTAATTTGCGCAAGACTTAGACAATTGTTTGGCCGACTGTTTCCGTTCTATATGTTTAGGTAGATCATTCATACATTGCATAGTTTCATTTGTCAACTGCTGATTTGCAGCGCAAGTACATAGGTACCTATTCATACCATTGAAACATATAACAAGATTTTTAAAATTAAAAATGTGATCAACATACAATGTAAAAGCTCAATGATATCTTTCCAGCTACACAATGCCCCAATACTGGAAGATAAGAGTAGGCTCGTCTTTTCGAACCAGAGGTGGCGTTTTACACAAACTAAAGACGATAATACCACATCAGGCATTCGACAGAAATTACTACACTAACGATGTGGCCGTGATTGTAGTAGCTAGAAAATTTACCCTTGGTAACTTGGTGCGACAGGGGACAATTGTAAAACCTTGGAAGGAAATAGGGGCAGAATCGATATGCACATTGGTAGGATGGGGAGTTACACAGGTAAAGTTTGTAAAACAAGTGATATTTTAATATTATACCGCATGAAATAATACTTGAGCTTAAATCCAGCATTTTATATTTGTCCCTGTAGGTAAGGACATAATACTTATGAATGGATTAGAAGAAAAAAATATGCCGCTTCAAATTACTTACTATTTGGCAAACGTAAATCGGCTGATTAATCTATGTGATATACATAAGTTTTGACATTAACTCATTAACTGGTATATTATATCTAAATCCTACGCAGTTTTATAATAATGACAGTGCCTATAACTGAACTATAATTAAAATTCAGAAATTTATTAGAACATTAAATATATTATATTATTTGAAGCAAATGTTGAGACCATGATCTGAAAGTTGTAATTTTCTTTACAGAAAGGTGGACCACAACCAGAACAGCTACAACACTCGACAATGTACACAGTAGGCCAAGAAGATTGTAGATATCGCTATAGTTCTATTGAAGCCATCATCGCTAACTCTATGATGTGTGCTGGTCGGATAGATATTGATGGCGTGGACGGTTGTTACGGTGACTCCGGTGGACCCTTAATTTATAAAGGTGTTGTAGTCGGTTTAGTGTCTTTCGGTTACGACTGTGGCATGAAGTACTATCCAGGAGTGTATACTAAGGTATCGCATTTCACAGACTGGATTATTAAAACTATTGCAGCTAATAAATAAATGAATGTACGC
Source organism: Phocides pigmalion okeechobee (assembly GCA_018251015.1). Classification (NCBI taxonomy): domain Eukaryota; kingdom Metazoa; phylum Arthropoda; class Insecta; order Lepidoptera; family Hesperiidae; genus Phocides; species Phocides pigmalion. The sequence goes on from DWON01002873.1 coordinate 16,130, forward strand.
AGATTTTTTTGTAGTATGATTTAACCATAACAAAAATCCGACTTATACTTAGAAACGGGCTGCCAGCCCGGACTTGGCCGACTGGAATTATTAACGTCACATTTAAGGTTTTATACTTTATGCCATATAAATCAAATCAATAAAGCGGTATTTTAAAATTCAAATATTAAAAGGCAACAGCAAGAAATCAATATTGCCAATGTCATACTATGTAATGTCACTGTCAGTAAGACAGTTCAATTTGTAAAGCGATAGAATATTTCTGTGTTTGCGCAAAATTAAATTTCCAATACCTTCTAACATATAAAACTATTACCACATCTACCTGCCTGTTCATTCGAACATCGTGTAAACCTTAGTACTTAGTATAATGGGCAATCATAGTATTGTATCATTTCTCAAAGAGTTCTACTACGATCCCTTTAAATGGTGAGTGGTCATAACCTCTAAAATAATTCGAATTGCGTATTTGTAAATTATTGATCATTTCAAGTTACAGAGTTTTGTAAGGCGACTTTCATAACATTCATTTTATAGTTATTAAAGTTTACTCTGTATAATCGCTATTACCGCTTAGTAAAGTGATGAGTAAGCTATTACAAGTCCAATACTAAGCGTAATTCTCATAGGTGATATTATAGAATGTGTATGAACTAGATCTTTCTTAGTTCATTCTATTTAAGCGTTAGATCTTATATAGATGTTAAATAAAATTCTCAGCAATATGGTTTCTTCAGATTTTTCTTTAAAATTGAATGCTATATGCTTTTTCTAATTCAGACATGCATCTGTAATTAACCAATGTAACATGTTCCATGAATTTCAACCGTGCGACTAGAATTCATATCTAATAAAAATAATAGAAAGATTGCGGCCTCTTTATAAATGTAGCATGGAAAGGTGAAAAAAAAAAAAAATAAACAGTTTAAAATTATGTCTAGATATAAAATCAAACATCCAACATGAATTTTAAAGTAACCAAGATATGATTAGTTTATCATGTGGACAATCACAGTAGTACTTGAACAATATTTCTCTTAGGTAAATCTCAAAAATGGTTATATTTGCTTGTTAGAAAAGCCACATTGAGCTTGAGATTTAATTATCAAATTTTGGTTTCTCTAATACATTCTTTATAAAAATTGTTTCATTATAAAGATTCATGACCTGATATAGTAATATCATTGATATATACTAAATATTAGTTATACTTGTGATGAAAAGGTAAAGAAAAGGAACTTTACAAGGGAACAAAAATATATATCCATGTCTATATTGTAACAATGTGCATTCTACACTGTACATTGCTGAAAGCCTTGTAAAAAATTAAATTTATTTCAAATTGGTCTATAGGTTTCTGTGTGATAATTTATGGAATAGATTGACAAAAGTTTTAAAAACTGCATTTGTTTTGTATGTTGATAATGATTACTAGAAAAAGACCTGAAAAATATTCAATCTGTAAACACTTCTTACTTACACTTTTATTATATGTTTCTAGATAATAATTAAAAAAAAAACATATATATGGACATTCATTTGACATATAATTTCTTTCTTTCAAAGATTATCATTGTTTGTTTAACCTCATATATGACAACATATGTATATAAAACAAAAATATGTATAAGTAATCAAAAGTTAATCACTATTTATTTTACCTACAATAAATCTGTTAACACTTTCCCTGCAGCTTACGACAATGCTGTGTAATATTTGATGCAAGATGCTTGTGGCTTGTACACGCCTGTGTTATGTGTACATTTTGGACAATTAGTTTATATATAAAAAATATTAACTACTATTGTTTGCAAAAATTGTATAAGATTTAAGTGGCTTATGAATATTCTTATTATTAGTAAGCCACTTATATCTTATATATCAGAGAGAAGGTGTGACGTAAGCATATCTAATATAACAGTTGTTGACTTGACGAGTCGTTCAGATATTCCTGAGAGCAAGAATGAATACTAACTGCGGGTGCTCAGTGTTTGATAAAAAAATTTAAATTATTTGGCGGTACATAATTTTTTACGACGGGTAAAACATTTTTAACATTTCTAGATTTGGCTAAAAACAACAAATAAAAACATTTCCGGCAATGCATTGTCTTAAATATGCGATTTCGCTCCGACATATATAATTTTTCCAGTACCTTTACATGGATTGGAAATTAACTTTATTTTTTATTATGAATAACACTTTTGCGTAGCATAATACCGATATTAGAATTATGAGATTATTCAAATTAATATTGATTTAATTTTTTTACATGTATCATATAATTATTATAATCCAAGTAAAGTCATGTACAAAAGCGAGTGTTTAATTGAACTGATTTTTATCTATGTCCATTTTTATTATCTTTCAGGTCAGTTATAAAGAGCATTGGGTTCTTTAGTGTCGGTGTAGTGATCGCCAGTGAGTGTACCGGTCTGGATGTGATGCCAGCTTCTCCCCAATAGATAATACAGTATTTATCATTGTTTATAAGAAGAATACCTACCTGGAAAGATGTTTATTTTTATGCTTGTAACTTTATTTTTACACACTGGAATATGTGAGGATGTGAAGAAACCAAATTTTGTTATCATCTTGACCGATGATCAGGATGTTGTGTTAGGTGGCATGGTTAGTACTGTCAATATGGGTTAACTGAACTTAATGTGAGTTAAGAAATAAATAGCATAGTGAAAAAAAATGTTGTTTTATTTCGTTTTCAGAACCCCATGAGGAATGTGCAACGTTTTATTGGAAAGCAAGGTGTGACATTCACAAATTCTGTAAGTTTCTGCTTTCTACTCTATACCTAACTGAGCACACTATGGCTTTTACATACACAATGTAAGAATTGAATATGCAAAACCAATTGCAAATTTGCAACCTAAATTTTACAAATATGATACCATAAATTAGATAAATAGCAAAATACGTAGGCCTCTAGCTTATTACAATCAGACCACTGGTTACTATAGCTAATGGACATTTATATCGAATCTCAAAATAGGTCCTATTAGACATTGGACATATATTAATCATAAGGTGGTATCATGCTTGTAAGTGTAACCTGTAACCACAATTCAATCAATCAAATATAGTCCATACACAAGATTTTTTCACAACGAATCCTTAGGATGTCTGTTTTATCATATGGTTAAACTACCATCTGAAAATTGACATATTTTATATATATATTGCTAATTCTGAGGACTTAAGATACTTATGTTATATTAGAAGATTAACAAACGTGCTTGCAGATCACCTGCTTAAAAGGTGGTAGAGCC